>OMKZ01052794.1:0-11580 GCA_900302535.1 Neoniphon sammara
ATATATATATATATATATATATATATATAATATAATATTATTTAATGTACAGTATCTTTTACATATAAATAAATGTATACATTTTTATTATATATTTATATTTAAATTTATTATTATATACATTTATTTCTGACTTCATGATTGACATGGATTTTTGCGTGGATTTTGTGTCTTGGGGAAACAAGACACTACAAGAAGAAATTTAATGTATCAATTTTGGACAGTAGGAACAAGCTGATATAAGTGTATTAATAATTACATTTGTGAAGATGTCCCGTTAATCTAATTCATAGGAATGGTAACAGGCCTGCTGTTATAAGGTCACACTAAAACAATTAATAAATACAAACAATTACAGTAACAATCATAATAATGAAAGCAGTCATCTAGACATTTCAGGTATCAACTTATTGCCACCCCCATGTGAGTAATGGTCTCACCCTGGCCACCCCAATGAAAAATTTCTGGCTCCGCCACTGGTTAAAGTTTTACTTACATCCCTGTAGTCTTATCAGTGTGTGTTTTAGCTGTTTTGAGGCAGTGGGCTGTGGGTTGGACACAATATTATAAAGGCACTTATTGTCTGATTGAACAATTGAGCAATTGTCTGATTGCCCCTACTGATATAACAGGCTGTCTGTTTGCGTATACTTTTTTATCTTGATATTGTCTTATTGTTTTTGTCTTATTGGTGTATTCAGCTCCCGCATCTATTGATTCCTTTTGTGTGTTTCACGTAGGGTTGTTTTACCCCATAATGAATTAGTTTAATTAGTGGTATATTAGTGGATTTAACAAATTAGAATTAGTTTTCAGGCAGATGCAAATATACTTAAAAGTAACTAGAAATGAGCATGTAAAGCGAATCTCTTTCATAATTTTCCCCTGGGGGAGCATGCCCCCGGACCCTCCTAGTTGTGCAGTGTTCTCACCTTTTTTACCCCTTGCCTGTTTGCATCCCTGTAAATGTGTTTTTTGGGGAAAATTGTCTTGATCACACTGTAATAGGGATGTGCGTAACAGATACTTTGACAACCGGCTAACCGCTGTCATTAACCGGTTGAAAACCGGATATTTTTTTTTGTTGGTTTGTTTGTTGTTTGTTTTTGTCTTTGTTTTTTTTTTTTTGTCATTTTTTATGGGGGGGTTATATTACAAGTGCCTTGAACCATTCATAATTCTAATTCTACATATAAAGCTATAGTTTAGTATAGTCTTACAAAGAGCAAGTGTCACAGCCTTGAAAAATATGTTCATAAGAAATACACACAGACACAGTTTTGGCTCATGTCACGTTAGTTATTAACTGAATTCTCAACATAAACAGATACAATCGTTGACAATATAAACTGCAATAAATTCTCTGTTCTCTTTTGCCGGTAACATTACTTGCAATTTACATCATAGGACACCAACAGTTAACTAAATTCATCATACAAACCCTCCACCATTCATACATATCTAACAGTCGGCAAACTAACTGAACTACGCCAGCCATATGGTTTCTCCGAGCATTTCTCTACAGATAACAGTGCAATTAGCATGACATGAGATTAGCATAGTTATCTTAATCGTCATCATATAATTAACTTCAATAGTCTGTAAAACATGGACGTATCATTACACAGACACTTCTCTGAGCACCTATGTACATTCATTACACGTTCTAGCTGTTTATATGAGGGACTCATACCTGAAAAGGAAGTATTTATAAGAAACATACACAGACATAGTCTTGCCTCACGTCACGTTATGTATGGACTGAGGGGAGGAAGCTAGCTGTCCCTTAACGTAGCTCTCTACAGTTTTACACTCCCTCTCTGGTGCCCTCTTGTAACTACAGCTACTCTCAGTACTGAGGCCACTTTTTCTTGTCGTCCCCCCATTCCTTGATAGTAGAAGGCAGAGGTATGGTAATATCCCTTTTGGGGTGTAACAGGTAGTGTTCCCACATGTTTTTATTTCCCAATCGCTCAGAAAGAGGATTCGTTACCGTTATCCGTTACCATGGAAAACACTGGTTCCGGTTCAGTGACATAATGCGCTGGAAGTCATGCCCATAATTCACGCAAGGTATCATAGGGGCTAGGAATAAGGTAGATACATTCCATCACGTAAATTCTTCTTCTTCTTGTTATTATTTCATTTAACCATGAACCATTTTCAGTATCTGGCTAATTTAAAACGACTGGTTAACCGGTTATCTCTGCACATCCCTACACTGTAACAAAACTACAACACGAAACCAACACAGAACCAATAACCACTAATGAAAACTGTGCAGCCCGGTCAGAATTTATGTGAGAGAACACCCAGCACAACCCATTCTGTACTAACAACGCTAACTCCTACAGTGCTGAGTAAGCAGCCTCTGGACAGGTATCCTTTATACATTTTCGCCAGTATGGACCTGAAGTTGGTCTTAAATTGCATTCAGAATGCTCTTACAAAGGTCTTAAAAAGTCTTAAATTTAACTTGATACCTGCAGAAACCTTGAAGAGGGCTGGCTCACTGGTTTCTGCCCTCAGAAAGTGCTCCCTCCTGGTTTAATCTGTAACAAGCCATTTATCCCCCACTCCCCCCAACAAGTTATATAACTGCCAAATTACCTGCAACAGCTAAAGGGCACATTATCTCACATATGCACACAGAGACACATATATGTCTCATATTTTTCGAATTAACCCATATCTATGTCATTCATTGGAATATGATTAAATCCTAAATTATGCATAGGGGGTTCCCCTTTTGTTTGGAAGGAATGGGTGAATAAAGGCATTTTGACACTCGATAATCTTTATGAAACAGAGGGTTTGAAGTCATTTATGATGCTTGATAAGGAATGTCACTTGTTAACAATCACTTTTGGAGATATTTGCAATTAAGACACTTTCTTACAAGTGTCTTGAATTTTTATTAATTTTTTCAGAGAGATTCTTGACCGTTTTGGAAAAGGACACAAGGTCTCCAAGTATTACTCTGTTTTATAATCATTTGGGGAAGAAAACACCCTCTGGCCTTAAGGCTGTATGGGAAAGGGACATGGGAACTACTTTTACAGAAAAGGACCTGGATCGCATTTGTGGAATGACAAAGAGGGCCTCCAGAGATTTACATGTAAGACTCATACAGTTCATCGATTCTACTGGAGCCCTTCCATATTATTTAGATTGAATTTAAAGAACACCCGACATGCTGGACATGTAAAGAAGAGGATGACTTAATACCTATATTATGGTTTTGCCCTAGAATTCACAAATTTTGGACAGAGGCTCATGGTTATAACACAAAATTTATGCATAGGAACTGTGACTTTTGTCGTAGTTTGTATATCCTTGGAGATCCTCGTCCATTGCAGCATCTCCCAGTTTTAGAAGCAGAATGGATTCAGACTGCTATTATGATAGGTAAACAGATTGTTACCAGAGGATGGAAGAATACCACGGGCCCTATTATGCAAGGCTGGTTAGCTGAACAGGGACAGGTAGCAGCCTTTAAAAGGATCTCCTTTAATGTACTAGAAAAGGTAGATAAATACTGGTGTAAATGGTGAAAATACATTGCATTTTATCACTTACAAATGTAGATGGTTACAGAGATGTAATAAGGACGGATGACTTTTTTATATTTATTTTTCTTTCTTTTCCTTTTGTTTTCTTTGTGTGTGTGTGTGTGTATCTGTACATTGGATGTGCTTTTGAGGGGGTTGTTGTTGAATTGGTTTATACAGACAGGATCCAGGGACTAGAGTGGCTGGGAGCTCAAGGATGACTTGTGTTAAAATATGCATCTTGCAGTGGCTAGGGAGGGCTACAAATGGGGAAAGGATTCTCAAGTAATACATCTCATTTTGTCTCTTCTGGAATCTTAGCTGGCTGATGCCCAGTCTGTTTTGTCACCTGTAGTTAAATTTAAAATGTCAGTCTTGGTTACCTCCATTCGCCCTGGGCTTAAATCTGTCCCAGGTGGGGGAGTGCAGCTGAAGTGGTGCGGAGGACTGGGGGAGGTTCATCAACTATTGTTGCTGGGGTTCTCTCTGCTCCTTGGGTTCACATAGAGGTATTCCTCTGTAATGGTGCTCCTATTTGTTTTGTGTGCTTAGTGTTTTTGTATGGGGAGATAAGTACATCATACATATATAAGTACATGTGTGTAGATTTGTAGTGATATTGTAAAACATGTTCTAACCTGTACATTATGCATGAACAGAAAAATAATAAAAAAGTACTAATCTCAAAGGAAATATCAGCAACCTGAAAGCATCAGATACGGACAGCTGGAGAAAGGTGTTTTTTAAGTTTTTATACAATTACACAGATCAGATATCCAAACGTTGCTGTCTACTTCATTAGCAGAATTCAGAGCAATGATTTTGCTGTCAAGTAGCGATCAAGCATTTTTCTTGTTACAAATTTCACAGTGCAAACTCAGGTATCCAATGTTTCTGAAAACGTCAATTCTCAGTAGTCATGCATTTTCATAGAAAAATGGAAACACCTTCACACAAGTTCATAAACTGTTGAAACATCACTCACTTCTGCTTTTTTTCAGTGCACCAGGGCTTAATTCGTGTTTGTTCAAAACCCATCATATACTCTGAGGTAAGATATATTTTTTTTTTGTTTGTTTTAACTATATAATCCGTTTCTTGCAGTTCAAGTATACTCTGAAGTAATTCCTTCTTTTGAATTCAGTACCATACTTTTGTAGATGCTTGAATGCATTTCCAATCTTCTAGCCATTTGCTTCCACTCTGTTTTGGTAAAACAGTCAACTTTCATAGATGTGAAATGTGCTTGAGATCAATGATCCATTAGAGTGAACACCCTGCCTGTTTTCTTAAGCGACTTGATCATTGCATCGTAATTTAGTCTATTGACCACGTTGACTTGAAAAGTTAGTGGGCATGACGGGAAACTCCAACATCCTGGACACGCTGCATAGGCTGTGAAAAGTGGAAGTGCTTTCCAATGCAGAGACAGCCAAACAACAGACTCTGCCAGAAAATAATCTCTGAGAAGATTCTTTTACAACCTAAATTGAAGTGTCTTTGATTTCTAAACCTTGGCATGGAGTTTGTCTGGAGTGGGGATGGGAATCGAGAACCAGCTCCAGTTTAGAACCTGTTTCAAAATTGTCCTATCCATTGGAATCGTATGCCTCTGAGCTTATCAGTTTCTTTTATTGATGCTAGCATGTTTTTCTAACACATCGCAAAAGTTATATTCTTTTCAGAAAAGGAGCACTGTGATTTATTTAACATGTTCAAATGTTATTAGGCAGACATGATGGTTTACACGCTGAGGTTGTGTGTAGTTGCTGGTCTTACTGTAACCTACACTGAAGGCACTGACCTGTACTTTGTACACTGTGATCAGACTCGAGATAATAAAACAGTTGCATTGACGCTGAAAACCTGTGTAGGCCTACCTTTTTTCCCACACGGAAAATTCATCAGAATCAATAAATATCGATATTGAAGGATCAATAAAGAATCGGACCAATTAGCAGAATCAGTAATGCCATTGGTATCAATAAAATTTTGTCAATTCCTGGATGGAGCAGCAGAAATTTAGGTTTGTCACCTTCAATGTTTCAATTTAAAGGCCTTGTAAAGGAAATTGAGAGATTTGTTTTGAAACACATTATAAATGTTGGAGAATAATTACTGAAAACGTGAAAAGGCTGTGAACTTTGTAGTACTGTATTGTGGAGTTAGACCATTAAACAGTTTTCCCCAGTTTTGTGTTCAGGATTTTTTGGGCGGGGCTGAAACCATGGCTCAATAACACATTGGAGCCAGCCTTAGCATGACCCCTCCCCTAGCACTATATAACAGTTAGTGCATTAGCATCAATGCGTTCTCCAGCTCTATCGCTACTGCTGTCACTACAGTTTACAGTTGGTAGCTAGCTATGCCATTGTCGACACCACCCCACAAATGCATCTTCCCAGTTCTTTTACACCAAGTTTCTGTTTCTCACTGACTTTGCTTGTCTTATGAAGTCTTGATTTATTTCTTCTTCTTCTTCTTCTTCTTCTTATCATATTTTTTTAATTAATTAATTTTTTATGGTGATGGTACAATGATGTCTCAGTTGTATTGTTGTTTCCTCAGGATAAAGATACTGGGAATAGCGAGGGCTCTTCGCAAGTTCGTACTGGGAAGTGGAAGGTTCCATCTAGTCAGGACTACCTTGACCTGTATAGGAACCTTGTAGACTGTGATCAGTTGAAGGTATGTTCTTGCAAAAGTGTCATTCATCCAAAGTTGAACAGAAAACATTTAGAGGTGACCAGATTCATTAATAATTATTGGCAGTTAGTATTTTTCCATTACTTTTGTTCCTTAGTTGGTCATGTAATCCACATGAATTTTGTCCAATTTGACAATTATCTTCATTAAAGTCTAGGGATGTCCCGATACAACTTTTTCACTTTCGATGCAATACCGATATTGCAGCCTTGAGTATTGACCGATACCGATATCGATCCAATATGATATCAGCAGTACTTTTATTACTTATTTTGTAGTGTGGAATGTTAGAAAAGGCTTGATCAAGTGATGTTACTCAAACAGAGAACAATAGTCAGCAACAGTAGGTATGAGAAAAACTGACCCATTTATAATTAACCAGTTATTTACATAAATTTTAACCTTCAACATAATATCTACAGTATTCTACAATTGAATAAAATAAATACAAAATAAATTAGAACACCCTGAAAAATAACCTAAATAAATCCAATAAATGCTGCTTCAAATGCGTGATGAGGTTGGTCGTATTAAACTTTCCTGGTTCTGTGCCACCACGGGAAACTTGTGCGTGACAAGTGTTGCACTCAGCTGCAACGTCTTTGTCCAAGTTTACGGTAAAATATTGCCACACGGCCGACATCACTTCTCCTACAGTAGCGCACACACGTTGTTGTTGTTGTGATCACGTGGGCTCTGCATGCTGGATCAGAGACGTTCTATTGGCTGGATCCGGGTGCTCTTCTTCTTTGGCATTTGTGGCAGGCGGCACCAACGTTAAGGTGCATTACCGCCACCTACTGTGTTGGAGTGTGAACCAGAGTCACCTATGGATTGAAGTGCTGGAGCGGAAAATGGACTGCTTATCGGAGCGCTTATATCTATATATTTTAGATGTTATGCAGATGTTAGATGTATATTTTAGATGCAGTCTGATAAAATCCGATACTCGTTTTTTGGCTGATATTGGGCCGATATCCGAATATCAATATTGGATCGGGACACCCCTAAGTCAGCATGTATCTATTTTGTCCCAAATCCTGATAGTATATCATAGCCTAGTAAACCCAAATTTCAATTGCTTATGTCTGTATGATCTCCTTTGAATGTTTTAATACAGCAGCACCCAAAGTCAGTTGTGCTTCAGAAGTGAAAGCAAATAGATCAAAGGGATACTCCAACGTTTTGGTCAATAACCCCTTTTGCCAACATACCCAGAGTGAGACAAGATGTTCGATACCATTTTCACCTCTGTTTATTTTTTCACTTTGATGGAGCTAGACTAGCTGAATCCCATAGACTTCAAGTCTTTATGCTAACCGAACACAAAATGCTAACCATCGGAACTGAAGCAGTGGACGTACAGAGGTGAAAATGGTATTGAATATCTTGTCTCACTGTAGATATGTTGGCAAAAGGGGATTTTGTGCAAAATGTTTGAATATTTCTTTCAAGAGAAACAAGCTTCAGGTTCAGAAACAATGCACATGTTGCAATGTATACAAAAGCTGCAGCAGAAGCAAAAATTATGTGGCTGAATATTGCAATATTTTCAGAATACCATATCAGTTCTCCATTTTGAAAAGCAATGGTGTGCTTAGATAGAACATTATATATACATGTATGTGTGAGGAAAATCGATTCCCTCAGCCCTTAATATTTAGCTGTTTTGTACCTTTACTGTTACTTTGGTGTCCTGCAGGATTCTGGGTTTCTTGATGGAGCTTTTGAGAGTCAGAACTCTGCTCTGGGCTCTCTGAGTCGACTTCTGTATGACGAAGTGGTGAAATCGATTCTCCGCATTGTGGAAAAGTTGGACTTGTCTGTACAGAAAGTTGCAGCAGCAGAGGAGGTGAGATGTCAGACTGCTGTTGAGCAAGCTGCAGTACTTCCATACCTGTGTTTTTATCCATGTTTCATAGTAAATTTTATACTTGGGCTGCTATGTAAGTCACCTCATATAATATATAAATTTCAATATAATATAATAAATAAATTTCAAGAATTTCCCAGCTTGGGATCAATAAAGTACATCCATCCATCCATCCATCCATCCATCCATCCATCCATCTATCCATCTATCCATCTATCTATCTATCTTCTTTTAAATTTCATTTCACTTTATTTTCTATATTTTGACTCAATTTTTGCAATTGGACTGATACATTGGACTAAAAAATGCTTGCATAGTAGTGATACATTTTAAAATACCGGATATTAGCAACTTTAATCCACAAATGCTGATACTGACCTTCAAAAGCCATATCTATTGAAACCTAATCCTCTTGTGTCCTGGCTGTCAGGGTCATGATGAAGTGTCCTGTGTCATCCTGCCCTCCTCTGACCCCACAGCCCATCTGCTGCCCAGTAAGGTCAAAGACTTCACTGCATTTATCAACCTGGTGGACTTCTGTAGGTAATGTAACACAACATACACTCCTTCCAATATGACTTGCGATCTGTTTATCAGAGCTTGTTTTAATAATGGAGATGTAGATAATGTATGAAGATAAATGCAAGATAAAATATTGGGCCTTATGGAACCGTACAAATAACGAATTAAATAAATGAATAAATAATTGGGCCGTCAATCGAATCAAAAATCAAATTAATTACAAGATATGCTGCTTAATTAATCGAATCAATCACAATCACATATACTGATATTTGCTTGGAAAAGCCCCCAAATAAAGACATTTCAAATCAAAAACAATACATTATTGCGGCACAAGTCAAGCATTGAATAGAAATATCGAAAGCTGGCATTAGAAATCAGTCAAATGTTTTTACTTCCAATCATTTTTTCCAAATTTGTCTTTTTTTCATTGAACAAAAGCCTATCACTTAAAGAGCAACTTTTAGGTTAGCGTCCTGTATTAACTAATGTGCAGGAAAAATATATAGTAATGTGGTTTAACAGGTAAATTTTTTAATATTAATGTAAATTTCAATCTAAATCCATTTTTAAATCCAGTTGCTCCCCCTGCCTCAAAAAGAGAAATTGGAATGTGGCCTCACATAAGGGAGATGTGAGAGATGTAAGAGAGATGAAAAGTGTACAGTGAACGTTAGAAAACAGAGATTAGTGACAACAAAACCCTGTTACGACAAGATATTATGGACCACAGCCATATAATTTTGTGCCTGCTAGGCGTCCAAATGATCTGGGACAAGCAAGGAGAAGAAATGATGGACCAGAGAGAGAAACTGAGCTGTGGTGAGAAAAGATCAGTGGCGAATTGGACGGAGATCTTGGTGAGGGAAAAATAATGTTAGCTACTTCTCTAACCACATTTTTACTAGTTAAGATGGTTTGTCTTATTAATAAGTTAGTGCAGGGTTTCTGCGGGTCCTTAAAAAGTCTTAAAAAGTCTAAAATCCAATCATCTGAATTTTAGGCCTTAAAATGTCTTAAAAAGTGTTAAACACAATTTTGATAGGTCTTAAAAATTGATTGGATTTTGAAGTTCAAGTTACTTTTGCATTAACTTCAGCCTTGCTTTTAAATGCAGGGATGTAAACTCCCCACCTTTCGGCGAAATTCACTGTTTTGAGATAAAAATAAGTCACTTACGAGATTCATGTAGATCCGAGGAGAATTTTTTTTTTTTAGAGTGAGTGGGGGAGGTCTGTTGGGTTGATTTGGTTAGATGCAGAATCGGTTGATTTATGAGCAATACAAATTCTTGGTTTGGAGCACAGAATTCCAATTATGTGGAAAACACTTGAATGCCAAAAAGTCATACTTACGTCTGCCAGTTAGAACAAAGGAGCTTACGAAAGGTACTTGAAGGCAACAGTCCAGCCGATGTCAAGGAGAGTGGGCGATCTGTTATATCATGGCTCTGTTTCTACGGTACGAGAAGTGATGTGTCTCGGAACCTAAAGTACTGTATGGTAAGACTCACTGTTTGCTTTTTTATGTAAGGAAATATTTTTGGAGAAGATGTAGGTGTTTTCATTGTTATGAGCTTGTGTCGTGCTGAACTCTGGCATGAGATATTAGATGCGATTGGTGGATGAGATAAAGTTGGGCTGGTTGGGTAAGTTAATGCCAGGATGCAGACGACTATTAGCATAGCACACTAGCTTTCGTTAGCTAGTGTACATCTCATTGCTGCTTTAAGTGCTGTGATGTCAACTTATTACAGGTATTAAACAGTCGTAACACTACAACTGAGCAATGTCACGTCCTGTAGCGCTAAATGCTGCCAGTTAACATGTTAGCTCACATTAATTAATGACTGAATTGACGGAGCATCCGCGGACTAATTAGCCAACTTGGCAGCAAATCTGCCCATTCTCACGGATCTTGTTATATACACTGGGAAATTTAATCCTAATGCGAGATTAAGCCACGATATCGCTTGTCCAGCTCTTAATTTTTTTGTCTGTGCCGCTGTTGTTGGTCTGGCTCAAGTGCTGCGGCTTTCATAATAGCTTTTTTAGTCCCTCACTAAACACTGGCAGGTAATGTAGCATGTTGATTCACTCAGCCTCCTTATCAGCAGGGCCTCTGGTCTCCTGCCCTGTACAGTATGCCCAGCTCAATGTGTCAGCCAGTAGTTAAAAAAGTTTTACTTACATCCTTGTAGTCTTATCAGTGTGTCTTGCAGCCGTTTTCAGGCAGTGGGCTGTGGATTAGACACAATATTATCAAGGCACTTATGGTCTGATTTAACATCTACAGGTCATCCACATGTAAATCTCTCCATTCCATAGGGCATGGCTAATAATTGCCCTTACTGGTATAACAGGCCGTCTGTTTGTGTATACTTTTTTTATCTTGATATTGTCTTCTTGTTTTTGTCTTATTGGTGTATTCAGCTCCTGCATCTATTGATTCCTTTTGTGTGTTTCCTGTAGGGTTGTTTTACCCCATAATGAATTTGTTTAATTAGTGGTATATTAGTGGATTTTGACAACTGGCAACTGCTGTCGTTAACCAGTTGAAAACCGCATAACAGCCCTGAAAGTATGTTTATAAGAAATATTCACGGACACAGTCTTGGCTCATGTCACGTTAGGTATTGACTGAATTCTCAACATAAACAGATACGATCATTGACAATATAAACTGCAATGAACTCTCTGTTCTCTTTTGCTGGTAACATTACTCGCAGTTTACAGCATACGACACCAACAGTTAACTAAATTCATCATACAAACCCTCCAGCATACATACATATCGACAAGCCCCTCCACGGCATGTACCACCGCCAGATAGAAGAAGTGGCTGACATCAAGAAATCCTATCAGTGGCTGGAAAAGGCTGGATTGAAAGACAGCACATAAGCACTAATCATGGCTGCACAGGAACAGG
>OMKZ01052797.1:0-24350 GCA_900302535.1 Neoniphon sammara
ATGTATCTGAAGGGGAAGCGCTTTTATTGTTTACCTTATTGACTTGTTTTATCCTCATTGCAAATGAATACAAATCATACAAATGAATATCCAATGAATAAGGACTGAAAGGCATCGTAAATATTTCTTCCTTTTCCTTTGCCATACCGTTAACCAAAGTGGTGTCCGTTCCTTACAGGCTCTTTGTGGCGGTATGTCCGGGCCAGTATGTCCCTGTCTGGCTACCTGCCACCTCTCTGTGATCCCAAAGACGGACATTTACTCATGGATGGAGGTTATATCAACAACTTGCCTGGTCAGTAATTCAAACAAGGCAGTAGCTGTTTTTCCTACTTCCACAAGGAAGCCAGGAGTAGAATTCATTGCATAGCAAGTTAACCACCTACTTAATGAAAGGATTTGATTGACCAACTGATATCAGTTTTACTGGCTGTATATTAGAGACATTGATTGATATACTCAGAGTTGTTAACTGTAGCATTTACACACCAAGTCATGACCACATTCATTTTGAGACAACAAAGTGTATTGACTATGAGCAAATAGGAGAATCATTTAGAAGGCTCAGCCTCTTCCAGTCTCTGCATTGCATTTTACTTTGTGTGCCTGCACCAGCAGGTAAAATTTGGTGGAAAATTTGTCAGATTGCCTCACAAAACAGGAAGAGGGCGCTGTTCTTCCACAGCAGGGTTTCCGCAGGTCCTTACAAAGTATTAATAAGTCTAAAATCCAATAATCTGAATTTTAGGCCTTAAAATGTCTAAAAAAGTCTTAAATACAATCCAATGGTTGGATTTTGAAGTTAAAGTTTCTTTTGCATAAACTTAAGCCTCACTTTTAGATGCAGGGATGCAAACTCCTCACCAGTCTGCGAAATTTGCCGTTTTGAGATCAAAATAGGTCACTTACTAGATTCGCGTAGATATGATAATTTTTTTAGAAGGGGTGGGGGGTGTCTGTTGGGTTGATTTGGTTAGATGCAGAATTGGTTGATTTATAAGCAATACAAATCCTTGGTATGGAGAACAGAATTCCAATTATGTGGAAAACATTTGAATGTGCAAAAAGTCATATTTACCTCTGCCAGTTAGAACGAAGGAGCTTACTAAAGGTACTTGAAGGCAACAGTACAGCCGATGTCAAGGAGAGTGGGCGGTCCGTTATATCATGGCCCTATTTGTTCTATGTCGTACGTGCTTCAGCCAATTTCCTGACATACAAAAGCACACAGAGTCTTACCATACAGTACTTCGGGTTGCTAGACACATCACTTCTCGTACCGTAGAAAATAGTAGTTACCTGGATGTAACTCCAGTTCTATGAGTACGTGCGAAGCCCTCTAATGGGCTTCGCTATTGGTATAAACCTAAGACCAAGGTCGTTAAGGTCTAACGACCTTCGCTACATTGAGAACCTTGGCAATATCATTGGTCCAGTACCATTTGATCATCCTGCTAGTTTCTGGTAGCAGAGCCCAATGGCTGTGAGGACCACAACCATTGGACTTTGTTTTTTGTCCTCAACAATTTTAATTGTATTTGGAGATGTCTTTTGTCACTGTCAAATAAATCAGTATTATGTAATATCTTTTGCCTTTGGTCTCTAGCTGATGTGGCTCGCTCTATGGGGGCCAAAGTTGTGATTGCCATTGATGTTGGCAGCCAGGATGAAACAAACCTGACCAACTATGGCGACTCCTTGAACGGCTGGTGGCTGCTGTGGAAGCGCTTCAACCCGCTGGCTGAGAAAGTCAAGGTGATCTTTACTATAGATGCTAAATGTACTGAGTAATTTGGCTTGATTTGAATAAGAAATTACTGGGCTTCTTCGTGAAACACAATGGTAAACATATTACACCATGCAAAATCTGTGAGCTATTGATTAAAATGCAGACACAATGTGGCAAATGTCTTTGACAGCCAAAGGTATTGCCTGTTGAGCCCTCGATGCTAGTTTTGTATTTCAAATAGCGATGCACCAATTGATCAGCCAGTGACCACACCCAGATGTTTTTTGCAAAAATTAAAGTGATCAGTGACCAGCTCCTTGTCTAGTTGATGCGTGTTATGTGAAAGTGTAAAGTAAAAACCACACCAATCACTGTTCAATATTTGCTAATAGGCATAGGTACAAAACATGCTGAATTGACGCTGAATCAATCAAACCAAAAGAGATTCCAAACATAATGTAGACAAAGCATGTTTCTTTCAGGTAAATTATTACATTTTGTTAGAAATAAATTACTCTGAAAACCAGAATGACCAACAGTCTTTTCTGTTGTGTTAAGTTTTGGTTTGGTTTTCCCCTTAGACAACACAGTTTACGTATCTGTCACCTTAACCCGTTGTCATTGGTTGTTCATTGTTAGTTTGTTCTTATTGGCTTAAAGTATCTATCACTTTAAAGTCATATCATTCAGAAAGAAATCACTAAAAATGAGGATACTGCAGAGTCCTAAGAATATTTTTTTTTTACTTAAAAGGAATACCCCAGCCTATTTTCAGACTTACACAGAGTATTCCTTTAAGTGTGGGATTTTTCTCTGATAAATGTGAAAATGAAAATATGATCATGGAATTTGAAAAATGTCTGAAGAACAAATTTTATTTTTATGCTTCTGCGCCGGTGACAGCTGTTGCTGGAGGCAATATGTTTTCGGGTTGTCCATCCGTCTGTCCACCTGTCCATCCATCCGTCTGTCCATTCCAATCTCGTGAACGTGATATCTCCGGAACACATGGAGTGAATTTCTTCAAATTAGCCACTACTGTCCACTCAAGGATGAACTGACTAGGTTTTGGTGGTCAAAGATCAAGGTTGTTGTCACCTCAAGTCCATCTCATTGTTGTGAATGCAATATCTCCAGAATGCCTGGAGGGAATTTTTTAAAATTTGACACAAATGTCCACTTGGTTCTTGTGATACAGCAGGTTATCCTATTATCATTGCATGGGAACAGTAATACACAATAAATATTCATATCTAAATAAAAAATAAAAATATATATAAATAAACATAAAAACAACAAATAACAAAATAAAATAGATCAATACAAAGAATATAAGAAAGACTTAAGTGTACACTAAAAATGTAGTAAATATATTTTCAATTTTCTTTGTGGCAGTCCCTGATGCCCGGTACTGGGTGGCAGAGACTGCCAGACTTGCATGGTTGCATGGTTCAGCCTTATGTCATATAATTTTTTTAATATAATTTAATCTGTACTTTCCGACTGATGTCCCTTTTGTCTTTTGTGATAACAGACAATGAATATCAAGTAAGACAACATCAAAAGGAAGTTTTCCAAATACATTTGACTAGGGAGATTTGCTCACCATGGTAGCTGAGAAAACACACAGGCATACAATCACATGGCAGTATTTCTAGTTTTGGTATGTCAGCAGTCAAATGCTACTCATTTCCTTCCACATTGTCAACAGGTCCTGAACATGGCAGAGATCCAAACCCGGCTGGCCTACGTCTGCTGTGTCCGGCAGCTGGAACTGGTCAAAAACAGCGAATACTGCGAATACATACGGCCGCCCATTGACCGCTATGGCACGCTGGACTTTGGCAAGTTTGATGAGATCACTGTGAGTCGCCCCTCTGTTCTTCCTCACCGTTCCCCATGGTTTAGCCATCTGTTGACTTTGAGTCTCATCGTAATCCTCTTGCACTGTCACCTCAGGAGGTAGGATACCAGCACGGAAAGACACTCTTCGATGTGTGGCAGCGCAGCGGGGTGGTGGACAGCATGCTTAAGGACAGGCATCATGAGTTCCACAAGACCACAACCGGCCATGTGAGTTACATACAGGCCAGGACAGTCCACTTTTATTACTTAGCAACTTAGCATCAACTGTGTATCAACCTAACCTTAACATGAACCCTAACTGGTACAAAGTTGATACTAACTTAACCAATTGATGGTATATTGATACTAAGTTGAGTATTTACATCGGACAGGTTGGTCTCAAGTTAGCATCAGTGTTGATTCAACTGTAAAACTCAACTGATAATAAACTTGATGATTAACATTGGTAAGTTCAAATAAAGCATGATCACACTTGCAACAGTCTCTCATGGCAAACAACATTTTGACTTAGCAGGACCTTTGCCAGTCGAAACATATTTTACACAATAAAAAAATAAAAAAAAACAGTGGAGTGAGAGTTATGTGGACCCATTTTGAGTTGTACAGTGGAGTAACTGCGCAGTATTGGTGAAATATTGCTGGTGGATGTGCATATCATACTAATTTACTTGCATCTATTATTTTACCAAGTAAATTGATTTTTGGAATGGAGAGTAACTTGTAAGTTGCCATTGTCATATGAAAACCATGTACCTCCAGTTTCAGGACACTTGGTCTTATGAACCCTTTTCCAAACCTCATTGGATAAACTGATTAAAACAAAGCTGTTTTCCATGGTGAATAGATGGTGCCTCCAACATTTTGGAGGCATGATGTGTCCACTTTACAAAAAAAGTTATGGTTTCTTGGTTTCTTGCATAAGTGACTGGAAGAGTAGACAAACTTATGAGCCACACCTATTATTTACATATTGGTGTTCATTTCCTTGTTTGAGACTTTATTTTAGGTCCTATTCTACATATAATTACTGGTTTACTGATTTTTATTTTAACCCCACAAACAAAGCGAATGGAAATATGTCACTGAACTCGAAACTGATTTATATGATGAAAAAAAGCTCTTTCTTTCAAAAACCTGCATCTCTGCTTATCTTTCAGGTAGTCACATGTCCCAATGCTTCCTTCACTGACCTGGCAGAGATCGTGTCAAGAATTGAGCCAGTCAAGAATGCCCTGATGGACGGTTAGTGATAAGTGAAATATGTAAAAATCTTCAAATGTTACAAATCCATGGAATTAAACAAATAGGAGAATTACACTTTTAGGCTAATATCTGAATGTTTAACCACCCAGGCTCAGGACAGCTGTGAGTTGTGAGTATTTATATTGAAATGCCTATATTAAAGACACTCTGCAATCGATCTTTGAGCTATATCTCCAACTTTGAAAAAAAAAAAAACTAAAATTCATTCTTTAAAATGTGGAAGATGAAGTCTGTTATCATTTTGTCAAACAAGAACATAACAGCTGCCCCTTTATAAAGTACTTGTTGTTTTGGACCATCATGCATTTCCTGAAAGTATGTTCCAGAGAATGTTTCTAATGGTGGACATCTGATTTTTGGAGAAAATATATTCAAATTTGTCATTTTAAAGTGCTGTTTGATAACCATGCGTACTGCTGCCTGTGTTGTTTCCCTCTGCCTCTGCTTCCAGAGGAACTGTCAGATGAATACCAGACAGACTATGACGAAGAGGCGGTGGAGAGCGCCCTGTCCGACTTTGAGATGTCCAACCCCAACAGTGAATACACCGAGGGAGAGGATACAGCTGAAACAGTATGTATCAAAAATACAAGAACAATTCAGTCATTTCAAATAAATGTAATAAACAAAGTCAGAGGACACGAAAGTAAATCACCGCTTGTCCGTTTTTGAAATACGCTCACCAGAGAGACAATCGATATCATATCATCCAGAAGAAAATGGAAGACATTGATCATCTAACTTTTGACTTCACCTCTTTTTCTCAGGATGAGGAAATTCAGATCCGCATTCGATCCCGGCCACAGATTGCGTCAGAGAGTCCTTGTCCATGACATCAATCAAAACCACAGCTCTCAGACCGGGATATTGACTGTGATCCACCTTGCTTGTTGAGACACTTACCAATGCAGTAGTTCAATGCAGTAGTTCTATTACCTTTTGAGTAATACACCGAGTTTCTTGGTACGCACTTAATTTCAGGTATTTAGCTGATACTCTTATCCAGTGAGCAAGCAGGTAGCAGGTTCAGCATCTTGCTCAAGGACACTTCAACCCTACCAGCAAAGGTAGGGTAGCTTCTCATGAAACTGACCTCAGATGTTACCAGCAACATAAATTAAGGTTACATTCCCATTTAAAGGAATACTTAAACGTTTTGGTCAAAATACCCTTTTTTCGACTTACCCAGACTGAGACAAGATGTTTAATACCATTTTCACCTCTGTATGTCCACCGGTTGAGTCCCTATGGGTACCATTTTGTGTTAGATAACCGCTGAACACACATATCTTCCGTCTGTGTTCAGCGGTTATAGCCCATCTAACGTTTCCAAAAACTTTTCCAAAGACATGTATTTCAAATACAGATGAAACACTGTGTAAATAAGACAGGTTTGGAGTTGCTGTAAGTTTTTTTTTTTTTTTTCCACTTTGACGGAGCTAGGCTAATGGCTCCTGTAGACTTCAAGTCTTTATGCTAAGCTAACATGAAATTCTAGGAACTGAACCAGTGGACTTACAGAGGTGAAAATGGTATTGTACATCTTGTCTCAGTCTGGGTAAGTCAGAACAAAGGTATTTTGCCCAGAACACTGAAGTATTCCTTTAAGTGTACCAGAGCTATTCCAGTGTGCCAGTATGCACAATTCTAGGGCCCTGGCTCTTTGATACTGATTTCATGCCATATTGGAGAGAGCAGATGTCTGACTGCACAACTCATCTTGACAACTTGAAAATGTTCACGTTCCTTCAGATTACTGGGGAATCGCCACAACTAACAACACATATTTACAGGCTAATAGCAAACGCTAAAGCTAGCTTGTTATATGTATGAACAGATTCTGTGGGGGAAATTGTGTGGAAGTTAGTTTTCCAAGTAGGAAGCTCAACAAATGGCGTGAACACAGTAAATGGAACAGAACCTTAATAAATGTCATTAGTAACACCTGGGTTTACTGTGGTGTTCATGCCAAAATGGATTCTGTGTAAAGGGTCTATAACTGTTGGTTTGATGACTTAAGTAACACTCAGGGTTCCCACTAGGCATCTATTTCTTGGAATATCATAGAATCTAGAGAGGTGTATTCCAAACATAGACTGTATATAAAGATGGACAACGTGTCTCCACTTCCTCTCACTGTATGAAAGTGAAGCCAAAATATCGCGTTTACGAGCGCTGCCATCTTGCCCTGGTGACGTCATTTGGAGCCAGAGTCTGCGCAGTAGAGATCGGGGAGTACTGAGGCCCCGCCCATATCTCCCGACTGAATCGCGAGCACACGCCCCCTGAAGTTTTGAGCTAGCCCAGCGGCTCCAATCTTAACCGTCGTTGCCGCTGTCCTACTATGACTGAAGGCTTGTTGCTAAGTTAAAAACAACAGCTAAAAGTAAAGGTTATGGAAAGTTAGCGTTCATCTCCTCTCGACATTCCCACATACACCTCCAGAGCAGAAGTCCACAGCCGCCAGCTCCGCGACAGCTTCACTCAGAGCAGCTGTCAATCACAGATGTCACATCCCCTTTTTATAGCATCAAATAACTAATGAAAATCAAACTTATCAGAAAAATGAACACTTGAACATACATTAGCATGATAAGAACTACCTGAAATGACAGGAACCATCTTTGGGATAAATTTATTTGACGTGTAGTTTGATTTTTTAGTTTGGCCCATGTTCTATCCGCTAACATGGAGGGGGTGGGGTTTATGACCTATACTGCAGCCAGCCACCAGGGGGCAATCCAGGCGTTTTGGCTTCACTTTTGGGGAGCTGTCACATCATCCATCTTTATATACAGTCTATGATTCCAAATAGGGAAAGTCAGGGAGTTGGTCAGTTCTTTGGGGAAGTCAGGGAATATCAGGGAATTTTACAGATGGACACAGATGGATCAGATCAATTTACAACAGTACAACAGAATGTATTTAACAATTTGTTTTGCACACTCCTGGCATTAGTTGGTTTTCAGACCAAGTTGTCTGAAAACCAGGCTGCTCACTCCTTTAGAAGAACATCAACAAAGCAGGCAAGAAAATTATTTTTAGATCCTGGAAACACTTTGACTTGTTGAGGCAAGTCTCATATTGCACACAGTGGCCACAGTGGGAACCATGAACAGTTAACTTTGAAATGTGGCATCTCAAGGACATCATGTACACAATATGGGTTAAGTGCAGTCATGACAAATAGAACATAATAACAATGGCAATTAGATGGCAACAATATCTCATCTCAAATTCCTAATACAGTCATGCCAGATTCAATGTAATTCATTTCATAGTGTTAACAGTGTTCTGACTTATTTATAATGTAAGAATAGTAAATCTATAGTAAATCTAATTTACTTTAGAACAAGCTCATGAGGCCGCACAATAAACCTCAAGTAAAGTATTACTCTCATTTCTAATAGATGAAGGGATTCCTTCTCTTTTAGAGCAGGGATGCCTGCACACAATATGTGTGATATTTGTAATGTGAACTTTGACTGTAATAAGCTTTGCCCTACAAAAAATCATCCATATTAAGTGCATTTCATGAATGTATTCCTCACATGCAATTCAGTCTGAGAGTCTTTCATTTGGATATACTAAGACAAGTATACAAGTGTTTTCTTTATATATTAGGTATAGTTATTAAACCTAGCTAAAGATCTGTAAGTTAACGCCTTTCTTCTTTTCAATTAGTTGTTACATGATAATGGGAGAGGCCAGAGATGTACTACTGAACCAATTTAGCAGTTCTTCTGTTTCTTGTATGCTATATCCAAATCACAACCTAGACTGTTAATAATACATTTGTCTCTTTTAATGTTGAGGCATTACAAGAGATTTTTGGAGTATCACTAATAGTAGAGATGGTACAATATGTTTTTGAGCCCAATATCTGTTGTCTTCCCACCCTTAACAGCCAGTACTGATGCCAATATAATTTTTTGTAAGAATCAGAATACAAATGCATTTAATAGCAGGTTTAGTTTTTCAGACAAATCTGATTTTTTTTTATTTGTTTATTTTTTCTTAACAGAAGACCATGTTAGTTTTGTTGTGCTGTAATTTGACAGTTGTATTAATGACACACTTGAAGGAGAAAAGCTCACAAAAATGCTAAATTTCACACTCAGACAAATATTGGCAGTAAAAATACTTTTTGGACTGATATATATATTTCTTTTTAAAGCTGATATTAACTGATGCCGATATACAGTATCTTTCCATTCCTAACTATTATGAGTGTGGTCATGATTCAGACCCAGCACTGGTTAAAACTGGTACTATAACTGCATGTTGCTCAGTGCAATTTTGAATTTTTATAGCTACAAATTGTCTCTGTCAAGCAAGGTGGTAGAAGAACTCCTGTGGTATTGACTCACAGTAAATGACTGTTCATGTTATTGATTTTATGTTAACGGTTGACTCAAGGGCACCTACAATAAAAGGGAATATGTGTTGTCAGTGAGTTAAGCGTTTAAGTATTCAGAATGTATTTTAGTGCTGGCTGATGTTGACATTAATGATGTATCTTAATAGCATGGAGTCAGTACTTTAATGTAAGAATATTCTTTGCTAGACTTCACCTTTGAAAAAAAAGTAAATGCCTTACTGTTGAAACCTGTTACCTAGAATGCAATGATGAAGCCTATTTTGGGATATTTAAAGTATGAATACACAGTGGCCATCGGTTAGTGCCGTTTAGTGAAAATGCACTATTTGATAGAAATGATTTTGTCTTTAACCTTTGTCTTGTTGTTTTGTGAAAGCCAAAATAATGGAAAAAATTGTGTGGAGAAATTAAGGTTGGTTGTCACGTTTAGCGCACATTCTCCACCGATTTACCAATGAAGCTGAAATGGAAATGAAATTGCTGCTATTCTGCAATAAAAGCCTTATTACATAATCAGTCATTGTGTCAGAAGTTGAGCTTTATCCAGGGTTCGAATTATGTGGGAGCCAGTGGGAGCTGAGCTCCCATAAGGAGCAGTCTGGGCTCTCATGAACAAAGTAAATTCATACATCTGTGGGGTTCGCTAATAATAAAATAACAACAACCATTGTTTTAATCACAAGTCATGATTTTTTTTTTTTAGATAATTATTATTATCGAGATAAATAGGCTAAAAGAAATGTATTTTCCAAAAGACCTAAAGGCACTATATTCTCTCGCGGATGAAGGCTGTACTTCACCACCAGGCCACAATGGTGCACAGTATTACACCAACTATGCCTGTTGAGAGCAACGCGGAGGTTGCGAAAATTCAAACCAATATGGAAGAATCAGTCAATATTACTTTTATAGTAGAGTAACGTTAGTACAAAATTATCATGAATTCATTCTTCAACAGAATGTCTCCGGTCTATTTAAAAAAAATATACAAACTGTAAATAAATAAAGGAACTACATATTTGTACTTTATTCTTCTCGTATTAGGCTGCCCTTTAACGACGTATCTTGAGTAGGAGTTTTTTTGTTTGTTTGTTTGTTTGTTTTTTTGTTTTGCCATGCTTTCCGCCGTTTATCATTAAGTAGTATTCAAGTAACAAATTTTGCGCTTTTATTTTGAAGGCAAATCGAACACAAATGAAGCAAATAACGAGCGGTTTAAAAATAAACCCAAGTATGACACGCATGATAGATACCAGCATTAAAGGTGTCTGTGTTTTCCTCCGCTTCTACGTGTCAAATCTGCCTGTAGTTTCCCACTTCTGAACCAAGCTGGCGAGGCTGAGCCGGAGGACAGCGAGACAGATACCATCAAATAAACACACATGGATTCTCTCTCTGATGCAGACGCGAAAGGTCCCAGGACTCCGACCTTACAAGAGCATCGGCGTCGGATCCAAAAATTAGGTATCTTGTTAGCGTGGCATAGCCTACGAAGCTAACTTACCACTAAGCTAACTTAATTTTAGTCCGACACTGAGGGCAAGAATTTCAGCAAAACATTTGAAAGATGACAAACACGATGAAAACTTATTGTGGACCATTATTAGTAGTAAACTGTAGAAAACAGCAAAACCCTAAGTTCTGTAGTAATGTTGTTAGCAATATTACATGCCTACAACATGATACAAATTATATTTCAAAATATTCGAAATGACATTTTGTATGGTAAATGGTATTATAGTGATACTATTAGAAATAAAAACAATTAATTTAGCCTAAAACAAAGTCACTGTAAACTCCCCAATAATTCCCTGTGGGAATTTTAAAGCACCAAGTCATAGTCAGGTTCACAATTTCAACTCATTATAGAGCATCAACGCCCATAGGAATATTAGCCTACAGGACCCATAGAAGATAAAACTTCCATAAAGTATAGTAGTACTAAAGAGACCCATGAAGTTTAAGCCAGCAGGGGTACTGTAACAACATTTCAGTCATTTTCTCATGGGGTGTAGCTGCATTAAAGCAAAACTAATTAACTGCAGTTCTAACAATACATTCTAGACACCCTGTCCAAGAGGAATCTGTTCCCTGAGCTCTGTCTTTATTTTCAGAGAAACAGACCCAGGCGGAGGACAGTGCAGCAAAGCAGATTCTGGACAGTGATGGCAAACCTCCGCGAAGCAGAAAGCCACTGTTCAAGTCTTTGGCCAAGCCAAGGGCCCTCTCCCTGGAAGTAACAGCCTCTCTGTTGTCCTCTCCTATCTACACCGTCTGCACAGGACATGGGCTCAAATTCAACAGTGTCTGGCTTGCCAAGCCCTTAAGCAGGACAATGAATCCCTGCCACCTCTGTAACACAGCCTGACATCTGAAAGGGAATTTTGTAATAAATTAATGATTGGAATGGGAAGAGAACTACATTTTGACTAGGCTACACAGTGACAAGTAAATCCCCAAATTAGCCAGGCAGGGTTCCCACTGGCCATGGAATTTCTGGAAAGTCATGGAATTCTGAAAAGTCTATTTCAGACAGGGAAAGTCAGGGGAGTTAATGAATTCTTGTTATAAGTCATGGAATATCATGGAATTTTGTCCACCTTCATTTAAAAAAAATAGTAACTAGTTATTCCCCAAATATCTTCTCTTCCCACTCATAATAAAATAGAATGACAAACTTTTATAAGACCTTTTCAAATGTTGGGCAGTGAAAAAAAAATCTCATGGTATCTTTATTTATGTCATGGAAATTCAGTATTTTAGTCATGGAAAGTCATGGAAAAGTCAGGGGATTTGATCACTGAATCCTGTTTTACTCTGTTATCCACAACTACAGTCTGTTTATGTCATTGCTTTGTCTTCTATTACTTTTTTTGTTTGCATGTGTTGTCTGCACAATCAGAGTGCAGTAGAACAAGAGAAGAAGCAGATGCACATTTTGATCAATGAGCTGAACAGCATGAAGTTTGCTGTGTGGGCCAAAGAGGGCCGGCTGATGGAGTTGGAGGCGATGCTGAAAGCCCAGGACCTCAGAACTCTAGATGAAAACAATGAACACACCCATAGCCAGGTCAGCATGTACATGAGCACAACTCATTTCTGTGAGAACACAAGCACTGGACCAGTTTCTCTTTTCAGAACCATGGACAGTGACTTTTATACTGCAGCCATCACCTACCATTGCATCAGTTCATTCAGGTTTCGGGTTGTACAGTATTATGTGTGATCCAACACCACTCTTAAAGGTGCTGTAAGCGATATTTTTTTTGTTAAAATAAGTGTTAAATAGCTCTACATTCCGCCAGCAATCACTGACATAGACTGTTTGGTTAGTAACATGGGTCTGCCAGTGCCTCCGCTCTGTAGTAAACAGGAAGTAAAATTTCTGGTATCCCTTTCCCACTTCCTCTGCGCGCATTCATGGTCAGAAAGCAGAATTTCAGTGTAACTGACCATGGTGGAGAAGCTACTGATTCCAGTGCTCCCAGGAACAGCTTACACAACCAAATACACTCAGCAAATTCAGACGGCTGGAGAAAAGTAATATTGTAAGCAGTGTTTCCCATTAAACTGTGGCAGACCACCAGAGTTTAATTTGCCCCACTATAGTTTAACGTCGGCATCCCCCAGCCTGGACCCAAAACTTGTTACTGATGCACACACACGCGCACACACACACACACACACACACACACACACACACACAAAATCGCTCACTGCTGCTTTTAAAGCATTGTTCATCACTGACTGTGACAGTTAGATTCCTTTTCCAATCTCAGCGGAAGAGACAGCTGGAGAACAGCCTGGAGAAGATGAGGATGAAGATCATAGAGGCTGAGAAAATTCACAGCATCTACCTTCACATTCATGAACACCTGGAGCAGGTAAAGTCACACTGTCAGAAAGTCACAGATATACTATAAATGCCAGACTTATACATAGACATTAAGGCAAGTGGTATTATGGAGCAGTGGGATCCAGTAGGATATAGAGGAACTTTCTTAGCGAAGCATCACCAAGTCCAGCTCTGCCCACATCGGCCTATAATAACATTAACTGCTTGAACTCTGAATTTCCCTTAATGTCTCCTTAAAACGAATGTGAACATTTGTAGAGAATTGGTCTGTATAGCTATAAATCCACATTGTGGCAAAATATCCTCATTAGTTGCTCCAGTGCTCTCCTGGGCTGGTAATCCAGAATGCTGTATTTGTATTTCTCCATTCTCTCTTTAGACACATCAGCACAAGGAGATGCTTACCCCTTTGGCTAGTATAAAAAGCTAAATAAAGGCAAGCGGTGATGTAGCCTGCCAACCATTCAATCATGTTCTGTTCAGCTGTTGTTTTGAACTGTGTATTTCGCGTGGTTAGGACACAGAACTTGAATGGATAGAACGGTCATTCTCATTTAAATCAATGCTTCAGGATGGTCAGAGCAGCAGCCATTTTTATGTGGACCGTTGCCATGGTACCGTTGGGCTAAATTCTGATTTGTGGCAAGTCGCTGAGTCTCTGAGGCGAGTGAGGCAAGAGGTTTAACAGCGAAGCAGTGGAAAGGAGTCTGCTCACTCCAGCTGTCACTCCTGCCACCACACACAGCGGTGGTGTTTTTTTTTTTTTAAGCAGGTCAGATAAAGTTTTGACATCTTTGCACAGTTGAGTAGAAGTGGTCATAGTTGGTTATCGTAGTGGAGTTTACATTAATCACGGTTTCAGGCGGCGTCCGTTAACCGTTCAAAGTTGAAAAGAAAACTTCTAATCTACTGAAGTTCGACTAAACTGACGCAGTTTCAAGCAATAAGGAGTTATAATCAGTGAAAGGTATGTTTGATGATGCTTTCAAGCTATGTTTGCTAGTTGTTGACTAGAGGAGCTAACAGGAGAAATAATGATAATGTTTTGTTAATCTTGTTGCTGATGTCAGATTTCAGTGGAGCTTTGACAGCTGTCTGAGCTGCTGTAACACACCAGGACACAGATTCAAATGTTCACAAATTCTTAGTAATTTCTTTGGTTAGTCCGCAGCCTCAGCATAACATATCTGTACAGTTCTCAAGTGTGACACTTTACAGCTCTGCTGAATTGAGTAGTCGCCATAGCAACTAACCATAATCGCCATTTTGTTGTGTACCAGCCGTATGACTGAGGCAAACAGTGCAATGACCGTTCTATCCATTCAATTTCTGTGGGTTAGGAGGTGCAGGAGATGCCCATGTTCCTGGAGCAGCTACAGAGTGCAGTGGCTGCTGGCCTGACAGAGTTGGACAAAGTGGCCATAATGTCCCGGTCAGCAGTGGCTGCTGCAGACAGCACAACGGTAAGAATTCTGTAAAGTTTGTGCAATATTCCCTTGGCTAAACATGATTACATGGCATTATACAACAGTTAGATCCAGTCAAGCAATTTGATTGATCAAGAAGCATTCCATGAGTGCTTATATACAGTATAACAGGCTGTGATTATCTTATCTGTATATTGGCACACCTGTGCCAATATACAGATAAGATATAACCGCGCTCACTCTCATGTGATACTGCTTAAGTAAGGTGGTCTGTTGTTTACAGAAGTGTCTCTCAAGCTAGAGCCCAGAGAACACAAGTAGTCTTTTAGATGTTATAGTGTGTTCCCAGTGAAATGATGAGCGATTTGTTTTCATTGTAATTCATTTCAATAGGAATGAATCATTCAGCCCTAATATCTGCGGTATTTGAGAAACCCTATATTTTCAAGAGAAAGACCTCAACCTGCCTGAATGTTGGAACGCTTGTCTGCATCTGACCTTTGACCCATCCGAATTTTGAGTTTTTACTTCGGTTGACGGATTGCATAGCCATGTTTGTTCTGAGAAAAATCTACCATCCCTAGGCAGAGATAGTCTATATAGGGAGATACTCCATCTGTGAGAATATCTGAGGCCACCTCCAGTGGGTGATGTAGAGCGCAAAAATTGGATTAAACAGGGTAAAATGAACAACAGTCAGTGGTGGGACTTTTCCAGCAAATCAGCTCTCTAAATTATAATAAAAAATGTTCCCGTGCATTGGTAAAAATTACCAGACAGTGGTTAAGAGGTACTTAGATGAATGAAGTCTGGAACCATTTTAAGGACCATACCAGTGATTTTACATAGCCTAATATCTACAAAATGTATATATGTAACGTTTCTGCTCATCTTTTCCCCGGGTAAAAGTTTGCTTATACAGCGAATTATCAAATCTGTGGTTTTTGAATGGCAATGACTGTGTTAGCTGCAGAAGCAGAACATTACAAGGTGGGTGTTTCAACCAAAAAGTCAAATTTTGATTATCTGCATCTTAGAGATTGTGATTGTGTATGTTGAGGGCAAGCTGGCTCAAATGGAACATGAGACAATGGAGGAGAAAAGGAAGATGGAGAGCCAGCTGAGTGAATTGACGGCAGTGAAAAAGAAGTTGGAGGGACGAAGGGAGAAGGATGGGGATCATCGCAGCAGCAGGGGTCAGCAAAAGTTGAAAGAGTCGGTAAGAAGGAATGGGAACTAACCACAGATGTTGAGGAAGAGAAATATTACCTTCAGTATTTCCTTTGGCGGATGATCATAGGGGATTTACTTTGTTATATCTTTCAGATGCTGAAAAAAGAGGCGGAAGCTGCTATGGCTCCTGTCAGAGGTATTGCTTAAGACAACAAAAGGCATATTGCACTCAGTTCTTGATGGTAGTCATTGGTAGTGCAGTCGTGCTGCACCTTTTCAAGTCATGCAGCCAACAAATCCCTGAACCCCGTCAATACCCCTTTTGCTTACTCTTCTCAGCCAAATGTCAACCACTGTGATTAGACCAGATGAACTTTACTGATCCTTCAAGGAAGAAACCTTGACATACTACACCTAACACAAATATAGCATAACATAACATGCCTAAAATACATTTTTTAAAAAAGAACATAACCTACCAGCGTAGACCCAGTTGACAGGATTATACTATCCAGATCTTTCACATCACCAGATCCACTTTCTCATTCAAATCATTATGAAAATTCAGCAGTCAGCTTTCCAAATCTATTCGACCACGGGTTCCTTATTTGATGATCTTCAAGTCATGTTTCGAACTTGTTCATATTTTAGTTAGAACTATGTTCTTGAAAGCTGTTTTGTGAATGTATTACACTTGCATGAAGATGCTTAAAATGGAAGATCTGCATTCAACAAAGGAATCAGCAGAGCTACCAGTGAAACTAAGTGTCAGTATATACTTGTATTGAGCTCAAGAACATATACAGGCAAATGGTTCACTGAACTCTCACATCGCTTTAAAAAACATTTAATGCAACTATTACAACCTGTTTATGTCATTAAAATCAGCTCTGCTCTAATTAGAATGAAATCTGATAGGTTCTAAAAATGACTTCAACCTAAGAGAAACAGTTAAAATGATTTTATTCTCAGCATCCGGAAAGGTCATTTTCGTCTTCGTTTGGGACACCGTTTGGGACACTTCACAGTCCATGCACCTAAACCAAATCAATCACCATCTCCTTAATAGTGGGTATGATATATGTTAATTGGTGATAATGTGGACATACTACAATCAACTGGGATTCGTTATCAATAATATATGGATATGATCAAATCAGACTTACCCGTAACAGTCATGAATCCCATATAAGTTGTTAGTCCAAATTTGGCAGACTTCTCATTAATCATAAATTCATGAATCCGTCCATCCATTTTCTGCCACTTATCTGGGACCGGGTTGCAGTGGTAGCAGGCTGAGGAGGGTAACCCATACGTCCCTTTTCCTGCCACATCCACTAGCTCCATCTGGGGTGAGGTGTTCCCTGGCCAGCTGGGATATATATATATATATATATATAGTCCCACCAGCATGTTCTGGGTCTACCCCGAGGTCTCTTCCCAGTTAGATTTGCCCTAAACACCTCCACAGAGAGGCGTCCAGGAGGCAGACCAGATGCCCGAACCACCTCAACTGGCTCCTTTGAATGCGAAGGAGCTGCGGCTCTACTCTGAGAACCTCCTGGATGTCTGAACTTAAGGAGACCCAATAATTTTGGGATGCGTTTGTGGTGGTTTTCATACTTACATAGATTCCCCCTTTCTTCATCATCACACCCACGTAGTATATTCAGGCCAAGGTTATTGCTTTATGTAAAGACATTTACTGACATCTTCCTACCTGGTTTCCCTCTCGTAAACTGGTCAATATCTGATATGATGATCATTACGAGTCGACAAAATCTGTTCTCTGTAATGGAAACTATTTCAAACATAGCAAAGTATAAACATACTTAAAGTAATTTGGGACATTTGCATATAAATACATGTTTCTCTATCACTGTTCTCCTCTCTGTGTGCCTCTACAGAGCAGCAGTCTTGTGTCAGCTCCAGTGCTTCTCAGTCCAACATCAAACTGATTGATGATATGAAAGCTCTGACAGAGTCCCTGGGCTGCCCGGATCTGGAGGTAATCAATTCAAGCCAGGTTGTATTTAAGCATTTTAATAGACAGGTTCCTCCAAAGCACTTTACAAAAAACAAAGGACACAAATGCAAAAAAATACAAAGTAATACCATCAAACATTACAAACTCCAAGTAAAGGTACCAGCACTAGTCTGTCTGAATTCTGGTGCAAGAATTGTCCTGGCAAGAACTACAGAACGTCTTTTTTAATATAGTAAGCCACCATGGGAAACAGAATTGGTTATTTCCCCTGAGGCGCTTGCTCAATTTGTCTGATCGATGTTACCATGTTGCACTGTGCATGGGTCTGTTGTTTTGCTGAAGTTACACATTTTTTAGCAAATCCCATTGGACCTCTACAGTAAAATGTTAAGGGATGGTAAACACTGTTCAAACCCATTTAAAACCAATGCAGTCACGGCTTTAGGGGCTGCATTTTTTACAGTAATCCATTCTAGCAGGGCTGGGTAGCCTTTACTTCCCCTTGTAGGATAATGATATTGTCTCCCTGGTAAGACCAACCAACACAGTGCACAGTGAAAATTTGTAATGGAATGCTGGCTCTGAAATGGCGTAAAGACTCCAGCAATGGCATCGCAACTCTACAGTTTGTTTTAGACCTACATGCCTCACGACAAAGGGGGCTGGTTAAATTACAGTTGAAAAAAAAATTCTCTTTGTCTTAATAGCCCAATTTTCTTCGTAGTTAAAGTAGTTAACTACATCAAAAATGGGGGGAAAAAAGTTGTTGACTTGACTATACAATTTTGGAGCTACTCCCCAACACTGTCTATTTCTAGACTTAATTTCTTGATTGTGTCTTTGATTTTGCTGCTACAGTGATTAAGGGTCCAAGCACCAAAGGCGCTGCAGCCTCTTATGATTGTGCGGATTATTCTTTCTTTCTTACTTTTCTGCTGAAAGCATCTGGATCTCCAAAACCGTAAGAGCTAAAGCGGCCTCGGCAGATATGTTGGAAATCACCACAACTTCCACAACTGAGGAAATAGTTCAAAAGATAGAGAGTGTCTCTTTCAACTCTAGGGTTGTAATTTAAATTTTTCACTCTACATGAAAACTAAAGCTGACACTAAAGCACTGTTCATTTTAACGTTCTAAAATAGCCACCCATTGCCACTTGCGGCTATATTTCAATTGCTATCTCATTTTTCTTTTCCTTTTTAATCTTCTTCTTCTTCTGTATGTTCTTCTTCTTTGTATTCTTCTTCTTCTTATAAATAATATTAGCATTATTTCTATTATGTGACCAGTTGGTTTCTACCTGTCAAATTAGCAGCTAGTGAAAAAGCTGGTCTCACAGCAAGCCACTGAGGAGGAGCTCCACCTCCAGAGGATCCAGTGTGAGGAACTGGCCAAGCAGAGGACTGACACTCTGGCTGATCTGGAGCTCCAGTTCGGCCGCCTCAAATTCAGTGTGGCGCCTGGATCAATGAGGTATGGCTGGTAGGATTGGCAGTATCCAGTTTTTGCAACACGTTCTCACTCCCAACTCGTCAAAAACGGCACCTTGTTCAGTGGCCCTAGGCTTCAAGCTGTGACGCTCTAGGTACCCCTGTAGTATCAATTTTGAACGTCTAGGGCTGTTCAGTAGATTTCAATGGTGAAAGGTTACGCATGCACATAGGGACAAGACCGCATTTAGCCAGGCCTTTCAAGCGATAATGGAATATAAAAATTATGGATTTCACTTTTATGTAACTTAAAAATAGTTATTTTAAATTTAATTCTATTTTTAAAATATTTTAAATGTCTTCATTGTCTTAATAATTTTGTGTTCTCAGTTGAAAATGTAATGTTTATGATAGTTTAGCATTAAAATGCTTATGATAAAAATTATGGCGAGAAATGTGCATTTTATATTAATAGTTAATAATATTCGTTTAGTGATTATTTTGAAGATTCTTTCATGCTTTCTATTGTTGTTATGGTGGTTGCTGTGGATATATACATATATATATAGATATAGATATAGATATAGATAGATATAGATATATGTATAGATAGATAGATAGATATGTAATATGCATATGCAATGTACTGATTTCATTGATTATTAATATTTTGTATGTTCTGTTCATTTCTTCATTTCCTTGCCCACAGACTACAGCGACCTAAAGTGTGTTTACATGTACATAGCACCTTAATCCTTAAAATGCATTAGCTTATTGTGCAGCTACTGCTAGCTGCAAATGCCAACATTTCTAAGCACACAGGGGCAGTTTAGTAAAGCCATGAGGGGGTCGAACCAACATTTGGAAGCTATAATAAAATATATGTGTAGGTAAGGCCTAAGGCTCATTAATACACTTCTATGCGTTACGTAACTCCCGCCGACATTGAAGATAACCCCAAAACGCACTTCTACAATACTTGTCAAAATATCCTAAATAAATCAACATTTGTCTTTTACATAAACTACCAATAAATTTATTTTTCAGCTGCAGTAAATATTTGATTCATTCTGCAGATACATGTTTTCACCAGCCTAACTGCAATCCTCGTTTGCAGACCAGAAGAATGACAAGTATGCCGTTAATTTGTATCAAGCTGCATGGTGCGATTCTAGGGAATTGTAGTTTGTTTGGTTTTTTTAATCATGTTTTTCTTAGAATTTGAAGTTGTAATTACTAAATTCAGAGTCCTGTCAGCGGTTTTAGAGGATGAGAAAGACATCTGTGTGATCAGCCCTTTGGAGGCCCAATATATGAAATCAAGTTATTTATTTTTTTTTGCTCTGTTTTTATGGAAACAGTGACCAAAATCTTTTAAGGTAATCATGTTTGAGTAATTTATAACCAAACTAGTATGTTCGGCCAACTTTGAAGATTATTTTCCTGATGTAATTCAAGATCTCTCTTTTCAGACCTAACCCTAATCCATGCTCAGGGCCTGTACCTGTAGTGATGCCCTGGACAGTCAGCAGGATTGAAATATGTAAAGGTGACTTATTTTGGTCACTATTTCCACAACAAAAAATTTTATTTCAAGTACTGGGCCTCCAATGGGCCCTCTGAAACTAAGCCTGATCCAGGGCTGTGTCCATGAACAGCTACCAACCAGCGTGCTAGCGCCACCACCACTTCTGCCAGCAACTTGCAAGGGAATATTGTGTTTATCGCAAATGACTTTGGGTTGGTTTTTGGCTTTTATAGATAAAAAGACTTATTGTAACTTTATGAAAACACTACGATTCTTCATTTCTAGTTTTTACTTATTAATAAAAAGCAAATTTATGAATATTATATCACATTTCTGTCTTCAACTTAATTAAAATCCTACACACTGTACCTTTAACTGCTTTTTGACCTTTACTAAATATCTGGATGATCAGACACCACCACAATTAAACTCTCCTCCAAAGTCCATCTGTTTATCAATATTTGTCCCGCCCCTTCTCTTTGTGATTGATCACTTGTGGTAAAACTGACATTGATGAGTGCTGCGTCTCACCAAAAGTTGAACAGATTTCAACTTTGAACACTATCCAAAAACAGCGAGCTGAACGGGAATGCCAGCAGTGCCCTGCGTTCAAAAACAGTGAGACACAACGCAAGGTAAAAAGATGTCAGTCTGACACATGTTCACCGTGGGAAACAATTAAAAAATAGCTTGATGAAATTCAGACATGTCCTCTGTGTGCACGGCCCCTAATAAGCTCAGAAAAATTACATCCCTTTATTTTAATGCAGCCTTTAAAACCAGAAAAAGACAGCACATCATATCACGATATTGCAATATCCAAAATCCCAGACGATATCTAATCTTATATCACGATATAGATATCAATATATTGCCCAGCTCTACATGGTACTGATCAAGGTGTGTGTGTGTATGTGTGTGTGTGTGTGTGTGTTTGTGTGACAACATATTTTCGTGTTACATTATAATTAATTTAGTAATCATATATTTAAAACAACTGAATCGCTGAGGTGAGATGATTCCACTTTTTCACAGATTTTTCTAGAAATGTCAGCTTTGAAAACTAAATAAGGCACATCCCTCCACTACTATCAAGAAAATTAGAATTCAAGAAAAGTTTTGAATTAATTTAAGAAAATTATTGAAACAAGTTAATTTGTCTCAGAAATGTGGAATAATCTCAAGCCAGTGACAGATTTTCTCACTTGTGTTAAGGAAAGTAAGATTTTAAGACTTGATATTAGATTAAATGACTCAAGATAGAGGGCAGGGATGTATCATTTCTTGCAGCACCACCCAGTCTGAGCTTGAATTATGGATGCTTGTTGCCACATGACTTAAACAATCAATCTGGATCACTGCATATGTCTTGTAAGATTTAACATGAAAATGTGCTGTAGATAGTTAAATGTGTTTGGGTAATGTGGAGGATTTGATAATGGAGATGATGATGGTTTGAAAGCATCTCAGTGCTGACAGCTTTGACAGGGTACTTGTGGCTGTGCTGAGCAAAAGCTTTATAGCCTGGCACAGGAAAGTGAACTCTGTCTAAAAAATATCCTCCTGATGTGATTTTGATCATGACTGATGTCTTGACTCTTGATTCATCCTGAGATTTTTTCACCATGCAGTATTGCATAGTGACATTTTCAGTATATCATCATCTCCTTACCGTTACATCTTAATCTCCTCAGACATCTGGGACAGGGACCTATTTGTTTCCACAATTTTAAAATTCATGCTGAAGAGGAATAAAGCATGGCTCAGCAGATATTATGGGACAGCCATTAAAAGTGCCATTGTACACTGCTCAGCGAGATGCCTTACTACCATTTTTAGTGGTTGCTTTTATTGCTTTTATTATGTGACAAAAGGACAGGAGAGGGGGTGCTCCTGAAAACTCTTCTTTCTATTTGTTTAAAGTCTTGACAAGCTGAAGCCACAAATGGGGGCAGAAGTGCAGCAGATGGAGAGTCGGGTCCGACAACTGGAAATTGAACTAAAGAGGGCTGAGGACACGTTGGGCAGCACTCAGCAGGGAGTCACCAACCTCTACTACAGGATGGCTTGTGTGCCTGTGAAGGTCTAAACCACCTAGAGGCTTCTCTAAACCTTACTTCTCATTTTATTCCCTCCATCAAAGAGGCAAAACCTCTGGCAAGTGGCTCTTTGATCGTCCATTTCTGGACAGATTTGCCCAAAACTTGGATTAGCGTTGATCATGGGCTAGTGAAGAAGTGATCAACTATTCAGGCCAGAGCAGTAGTTTCTAAATGCATCCATGTAACATCATTAAAGGAATACTCCAACATTCTGGGCAAAATACCCTTTTTCCAACTTACCCAGACTGAGACAAGATGTTCAATACCATTTTCACCTCTGTACATCCATTGGTTTGGTTCCAATGGGTAGCATTTAATGTTAGCTTGGCATAAAGACTTGAAGTCTACAGGAGTCATTAGCCTAGCTCCATCAATGTGAAAAAATAAATCTTACAGCAACTCTGAGGCTATCTAATTGACACAATGTATTGTGTGCATTTTAAATACACGTCTTGGGAAAAAAAAAAAAAAAAGTTATTTTAGGAGAAGTTAGATGGTAGGGACTATAACTGCTGAACATACAAGGAAGGATACATGTATTTATTTATAAGCTAACACTAAATGCTATCGCAGGAACTGACCCAGTGGACATACAGAAGTGAAATAGTATCGCACATCTTGTCTCAGTCTGGGTAAGTCTTAAAAAGGGTATTTTGCCCAAGATGTTGGAGTATTTCTTTAAACCATGTGAGGAGGTTGGTTATGGATTTAGGCAGCAGTGACCAACTTTCTTCAGCAATTAGCCAAAAGGGTGTGTCCTGTGATAACAGAATTGCCAAGAGGGGGCAGGCTAAGTACACTCTGACTTTCGCAATCCACTATATAGTAACTTAGCCTGATGTTACCAGACCTTATCTCACATCTCATTTCAGATGAGATAAGCAAGTTAAAATGTGAAACACGAACTCGTGAGATTTCCATGTAGTATCTAGGCTAATAGTGACTGTGTTGTCGCAGTCACAGTAGTAGTAGTAACACCAGTAGTGGTAGTAGTAGCAGAAGAAGTAGGCCCAACAGTAGTCATAGCAGCTGGGTTCCCACTGGTCATGGAATTTCTGGAAAGTCATGGAATTTTTAAAAGTCCATTCCAGACAGGGAAAGTCAGGGGAGTTAATGAATTCTTTGAATAAGTCATTGACTACGTTTACATGCAGTCAATATTCGGGTTAATGTCAATATTCCGGTTTCTGAAACATTCGGAATAACCCGTTTACATGCGTGAGCAAACAGGGTTATTCCTGTATACATGGTAATTGTAATCAATTGGGATATCCCGATCAAAACAGCGACACGCGGACAACAAGTAGTCCCTGTACTCAAAAGACCAAGATTCCTTGCGAATAGAACATGCGCAGAACACAAATTAATGTTCCTTTCGATGGGGATATCCCGACAGGCGTATACATGACCAAATATTCGGGTTAGAAAAGGAGTAACCCAGGGGTCATATTCAGGTTTTTAAAAACCGGAATATGAGCATATTCTGTTTTTTCAAAAGGGTTATTGGTGTTTACATGGCCGCACGCAACCGGGTTATTGCTAATATTCTGGTTATGAAAGGGTTATTTGACTGCATGTAAACGTAGTCAGTGAATATCATGGAATTTT
>OMKZ01052798.1:0-10435 GCA_900302535.1 Neoniphon sammara
ACAAATGCCATGCGCAAACCAGCTGTTCTCTCATTGGTCAGAAATCCCGGAAGGAAAAACGCCGGGAAAAACCTGCATTTGGCAAATTTGCTCATCTGCCCAGATTTCGATGAGGCATCTGACCTCCTCACTACTCCAGGTCAACCCACGACTCATTTCAGCCAAACTCGAGGTAAAACCAACTTCTTCTTCTTCTTCTACTGTTTCGTTTGTTTTGGTTGACGGTTGGCATCCGGTAGCATCACTGCGCCCCTCTATTGGAAGATGAACTACAGTTATGAGTTGGTTGTTGTGTCGGTTATGTTCTCACTGCAAACAAGCCGCTACAGGTGTCGAAGCGAGCCGAGACCACCCCTTCTAGGCGATCTCGGGCCGCTTGTTTTATTCCGCTACTGAGTGCGATTGCAGCGTTCACGTATGTCCAAACGAACCGATCTTTGTAGAAAAGGCTCCCTGTTCCGGAACAAACAGACGTGTGAATACGCCCTAGGTTCTCAATCCTGGTCCTCAGGACCCTGAGTACTTCTGGTTTTCCATCCTACTGCCTGTCGCATTCACCTGTTTTTTTTAGGTGTAACTCAGTACCTGATTACATGGCTAAAATGAAAACCAGCAGTACTCAGGATCCCGAGGACCAGGATTGAGAACAACTGCCATAAGTGATCGTTTACCAAACTTGATTATGGTCTTGGTTGCGTCCTAGAGAACGAACTAGTGACCACAATTAACTTTAAACACTTAATTGTGATTATGACTGGTGTTGATACAATCACATGTTAACATGGCTTTGATATATTTTGTCATGACTATATTAAAAACAAAATAACGGTTTGGAAATGATCAGTTAGCCAATTAGAAATAAAAAATATTTGATTGTTGAATTATTCTTTTGTTATAACTGTGATGCAATTTGAATTTGTGTAATATCGTGAAGTACAAAAATGTGATGCTTACTACACTTGTGGTCACATGACCAATTGTGTAATTAGCCAGTTGTACTTAAGGAACTATGAATCACCTGTTTGAACCACTCTGATGAAGGCCTAGTTGCCAAAAATACATATATAAATTTTATAGATGAGCTGTGACTTGTTTTCCTTTCAAGCGATATTCTTCACCAGACAAGGTAGACTTTTTGTTTTCCATCTCGTTGACCCCAATCCAAAGGCATAAATGTGTTCAGCATTTTCGTCAAAAAAAGTAAAATGCATACATGAACTAACTAAACAAAAATATGAAACAAAAACCCTCCAAGAGTTTTAGAGTCTTGACCTCAATCATTTTTAGGTCTTGTTACAGCCCTGTAGGCGGATGATGTACATGTAACTTAATGTTAACAGTATTCTAATAATTCTCTTATGGCTCTCATTGGCTTAAAGTCTTTGGGTTCACTTCAAGAAAAAAGAGAGCATGTGACACTGACCAACATGGAGAACTAACAAATTAATGAAATTACTAAAGGTAACGTGAAGATGTGGTTTCTACAAAGCATTACTGAGTACCTGAGGATCCTCCAGGGGGAGCTGGACAAGGATCAGGGAGAGGTACAGGCTCCGATGCCCTGTTGGCAATGTAACGGTGACCTAGAGAAGTGCCTAGAAAATGCATGGATCAATCATTAATTCGTAAACAGATCATTATTTAGAAGTATATACTATCTCCACAAATACTCCAAGGGCCTGGACGACTTATTCCACAAGACAACAGCAAGTAAAATTCCTCTGTTTGACAGAGAATGATATGGCATTAAAGGAATACTCCAACATTTTGGGCAAAATCCCCTTTTACTGACTTACCCAAACTGAAACAAGATGTTCAATACCATGTTCGCCTCTGTATGTCCAGTGGTTCTGTTCCTATGAGTAGCATTTCATGTTAGCTTAGCATAAAACTTGAAGTTACAGGAGTCATTAGTCTAGCTCCATCACAGAGAAAAAATAAACCTTACAGCAACTCTGAGGCTGTCTTATTTACACAATGTAGCGTGTACTTGAAATACACATCTTGGAATTTTTTTTTTTTTAAAACGATTTTTTTCTAAACATTTTAGGAGAAGTTAGATGGTACCACCTACCTACCATCTAACTTCTAATAAAACCAGTATTCCTTTAACAAACCCCTGGAAATGTCCTAGCAACACTCCACCTGGTACACCCTATCAACCACCCAGACACCCTAGAAACTACCAGGAAATTGTTGGAGAAATTGTTTGTCCACTGAAATGAGAAAAACATCACTTTCAAAACAAGGAAAATTTTAAATTTACGGTTGCAACTAGGTGAGCCTTATGCCTGCACAACCATTTGAATTGAATTAAAATCTATACAGTCTGACCGCATAGTCAACATATGGACTATATAACTTCTCTGCCTCACCTAATTGTCACTACTCAGAACAAGTGAATGACCTCATTAGGCGATTTACTGTAATCAAACCCCCACAGCATTATCTTGCACAATTGCTGGAGATTCCCATTTATGAATCTTCTAAGTGCTTAGTAAAGGCAACTGGACTTGTTAGAGGTTCAAGAAGACGTTTCGTCTCTCATCCAAAAGGCTTCTTCAGTTCTAACTGACTGGTGGGGAGACCCAGGTATTTATCCTTTTGCTGGGTTGTTTACACCTAGAGAGTCATTGAGGTCACACGTAAGTCTTTGAGGTCACGTGAGTCGTTGACCCACCCGGCCATCATGTGAGTCGTTAGGGTCACATGAGTCATGGTGTGAATGGGTGTTGAGCTGCCTAGGGAGGGATCTCAGGACTGTGTTGTAAGTGGCTGATAAGTGGTGTCATAGGCCACCTCTTCTGTTCAGCGATGGTCGTTCCAGTTTGACGTAGATGACTTCCTTCACCCCTCTTTCAAACCACCGGTCTTCTCTGGCCAAAATGTGTACATTATTGTCCTCAAATGAGTGTCCCTTGTCCTTCAGATGTGGGTGGACTGTAGGTGGTCAACCTACATCTGAAGTCCTGTAGACTTGAAGTCTTTATGCAAAGCTGACATGAAATGCTACCCTTTGGAATCAAAACAGTGGACGTACAGTCTGGAAAAATGATATTTTGCCCAAAACGGAGTATCCTTTTAAAGGCAGATACACAGACATTGGCTGATGAGTACTGTATACACTAGCACTGTGCCACCATTTCTAACAAGATCTCAAGGATGTAACACACAAGCCTTATCGAGGCTATATTGCAGTGTACCAACACTTATGACACATTTATGAACATTATATTTTTGTGACACCTTTATTTATTAAAGCACACCGTGTTATCAACATTACTTCTGTCCTACTTTCCAGTGCTTGTTTTTCAAGGCAACATTTTACATTTATACTTAAATTTCAGCATGTCCAGGACACAAATATCTGTGACAACACTTATAAGGACAGCTGTTTTCATCTTACAGGCAACAAATGCACCAAGAGATCGATGCATTACTTATTGTTGCCTGTTGCCCATGTGGGTGTATGGGGGTCCTTATATTGTAGCCATTTTACCTAGCTATTAAATCACTACACAAAACAGCCACAGCAAAATGGCAACACAGATTCCCCTCGATAGATCCATGTTTTTAAAAAAAAAATTTTTTTTGTTCCTGTATCATTGCTGTGCTGAATTGGTCTTGATCCTTTGTCAGTCACTATGTCAGGTGTGTGACTGATCACCTCCATCACACTCCAGTTCCCAGCAGCCCCTCTACAGCAGTGCGTCCACTAAAGATGACATCATTCACAGATACGCCATCATAGGAGGAGCCAGCCAGAGACAGGGGGAGGACATTCTCTCTTATGTAGCTACGAATGGACTCTGGACAAAAACATAGACACACACTCTTCAGCATTTAATAAAAAAATGCATATTATAAAATAGAGAAACTATCATAAATTAATAATGGTAAGTTGTAGTGTGAAAAAAAAACAAAAAAAACAAAAAAAAAACAACTCACCCACTCTTTGCCAGTGTCCCAGGTGGTACTGAGGTATACAATCCTAACATGAGACAAGAGGAGTCACCACTTTAATCCAGTTTATTACAGTTACACAATGTAGACAATATAGACAATGATGATAGACTCTTAGAATATTAGAATATTAGTTTGGGGCCACTAGACAAAAGTAACTGATATGATCCATTTTCTGCATCTGTCAGAGAGACAATTGTGTGTGTATTGTTGCAGGCCTTTAGTATTAGGGAACTCTAGAATACAGTTTCATCTTAAGGTAGGGACAAATTAGAGGACCTTCCCTAGCATTTTCAATTTTTTCCTTCATTTACATAGTCTTTACTGAGAGTCTTAATAAACTCACAGGAGTTCAGCTGGCCGTATACTTCAAAAGACTTAAGACAAAAAGACGTAAGAACACCCCAGTGAACACACCCTGGAACACCGAGTGCAGTATACTCCGCAAGAACTGCAGTTCTGTTCATACCACCCCATGCCGGCAGAGCACGCTTACTGATCGCGAGTCCCCTGTTGAGAGACAGTGTGATGCAGGAAACTCTCGTAAACACAGCACTACAACAGAAGAAGACGGTCATTTTTGCCAGTGAATAAACTTTTATGAAAGAAAATTTGTACAGTAAAATCATTTCAGATATTCTGGTAACAAAAAACTCCGCTATGATCCTAAGATATCCTATGATACTGCATATGATATTGCAACAGCAAAATGTCAAACATGTAAATGATCTGTTAGATAGTTTTGGAGGCAGGTATTAGTACGTGTTGGAAAACACTGGCTTGCTCTTTTTCTGTGGAGAGTGGCTGGCTTTAGACTTCAATGTAAAAACACTGAAGTGTAAAAAACAGCCTGTTGGCTGGACTGAGTATTTTCCGCGGCTGAAATGGAGGTGAAGGACAGAGTAGTAGAGATCTATTTTGATTAAACCTATGCATTGTTAGTCTAACCATTTATTCTGGTGGCAGTGGTCATGTTGAGGCTGTTACATTTGATGTATGGGAAACACTGATGGTAATATTTTTCTCTCAGCAACAATGGCTTTCTTCAGTCGCACGTGCTGCATTTGCACACCATTTGCGCAAGTTTTTACTTGCATATGTGAGTGAAATGCTCGCACTGTAGAGCTCTGTCCACCAAAAAACTCGGCGACCCTTCCCTCAGAAGTGCATGCTAGCTCAAGATGTGTTTCCAAAGGCACCAGAAGTAATGAAAGAACTTGGCTTGTGTGTGAACTCTGCGCTCTGGCCTCAGCGGTGACACGCCCAGCCATTTCACGTCAGAACCAATCGGACAGGGGGAGGGATCAGAAGGAGAAAAGACAAGACAAAGTTGGGCTGTGGTGTCATGCACAAAGCACACCAAAAGAACAGGAAACACCATGTCTGATGTTTTGCAAGACGTCTTTTCACCCCAAAAGTTCTACTTTGTTTGAAGTATACGGCCAACTTTAGTGTCCACTTAATATCAGTACTAATGGTCTGTCTTTAATCGTTAATATGCCCAGTTGAAAATGAGTAAATTTTCATGAATGCACTGCTCTTAAGTAGGAAAAAAGAACCACACAAGCAAAGATGGGTTGCATGCTGAAAGAACAAACATCAGGCAAAACAGAGAGAGATGCACACCCCAAGCTCAGGATATTTACTCTTTTACAAGATGGACGCATAGAAGTTTTCATAACTGTTATGATAGAGCTATAGCGCTGATACACGAGAGCGCTCACGTTCTCTCCTCTCTCTCGGCGCTATCCATTAGCCCCGACAGCGGTTTGCCCCTGGCCACGGAGCTTGGCCAAACCACCAGCACAGTTCTGGCCTTCCTCTCAGATATGGTGGTCGCTCAGTCACGGATCCTGTCCTGGCAGACCCTGATTCAGAGGGACATCTGGCTCCACATGTCAGGTAAGATCCCTGAGCACATGCGGCATCCACTGCTCGAGGGACCCATAAGCCCCACTGGCTTATTGGATAGGCTGAAATCAACGGATGAGGAGGCGAACAGCATTTGGCTCCACACCTCGCTGGGCAGACAAACCAAATCTTCCCAGCGGTCGGGCCACTGGCGATGCCAGGATTCCCGTTCCCGCCATCGGTGCCCTTCTTCTGCCTCGGCTCCCTCCTCCTCATGTCCCAATCAGCCACCGCCTTATGGACCCCCTGCTGCGCGAATCTGCGCATTTGCACATCATTACGCATGGTTATAAGCGGGGGTTAATGCGAAGTGTTCAACCTATTGCCTTTCCCCCGCTTCCCTTCTCTCCTACCCATCTTCCTGATGCATCTGTCAGTGCAGACTTTGAATGGTTATCCCCACCGTCATCCCCCCTCTCAGGCCCATGCAACCACAGCACGGTCTGACGAGTGGATGCTGCCACACAATCCTCGCCCTCCCCGAGCCAGCCCTTTCGTCAGCAGCCCCCCTTGGGCTGTTACTCCCGCCGACATGGTGGACACAGCGGCGGCGAGGGCCATATCATTCCTTTCCCATATGTGGACGACGGCTCCTCAGACTACTGCTCTCCCACTATCAGAGCATTATGCAAGGTGGCAGCCCCTCTGTACAGACAATTCCTGGCTGGACAGACTGCTTTACAGAGATTATGCTCCCCAGTTCGCTTCTCCCCCTCCTCCCTTCAACGGAATCCAGGAGACGGTGAGGACGTCACAAACAAACACCGCAGCTTTAACAGCAGAAGTGTCAGAACTGTTACTCAAGGGAGCAATTTCTGCGGTCTCGCTGGACCAAGCCAATATGGGATATTATTCCCAATACTTCCTGGTCCCCAAGAAGACAGGCAGGATGAGACCGATCCTCGACCTGTCTCTCTTCAACAAACACATAGTGAAGAGACCTTTTCACATGCTCACTGTCAAGCATGTGCTGGAATGTGTGCCCGGGCGATTGGATCATTTCCACTGACCTGAAGGATGCTTATTTTCACATCCCTATCATTCGCAAACACAGGATGTTTCTGCGTTTCTCCTTCTGGGGGGTCCAGTAACAATGCAACCGCCTCCCCTTCGGTTATTCTCTGGCCCCCCACACTTTCTCAAAGTGTGTGGAAGCAGTGCTTCAGCCACAATGGAGAGAGGGCATCAGAGTCCTGTTCTACCTGGATGACCTGATTCTACTAGCTCCCTCCCAAGCCGCGGTGGCCTGTCAAACAGCACGCCTCGTGGAGCACCTGTCCTGGCTGGGGCTTGCAATTAACTGGAAGAAAAGTGCTTCGCTCCCCTCTCAGTCTGTCATCTACCTGGGCGTGTGTCTGGATGCCACCAGCATGAAAGCCACCCTCTCCCAGCCCAGACTGGAATCTCTCTCCTCTCTCCTCGACCGGGTCCTCCCCTGCGGGGTTGTAATGGCTCTAACGATCATGCAGCTGATGGGCATGATGGCAGCCAGCCATCATGTTGCAGTGCCTCTGGGGCTGCTTCTCATGAGACACTTGCGGAGATGGTTTGCCCAGCTCCGCCTTGACCCATCACGCCCCAAACGACGCATGGTGCGGGTTCCTCCATCGGTAGGACGGGACCTAGCCTACAGGCGGAATCCCCAAACACTCACCGTGGGAGTTCCCCTGGGTCGAGTGACATCACATATCTCTGTTTTCACGGACGCCTCTCTTTCTGGTTGGGCCGGAATGTGTCTGTCCAACGTTGTGGGTGGGAGATGGCCTCCCCAGCCCCACCGACACATCAATGTTCTGGAGCTCTACGCAGTGCTACTTGTGCTTCAACATTTTCTCCCACTGATCCGAAACAGCCACGTCCTTGTGCGGACAGACAACCGCACAGCAGCGGCTTACATAAATCGACAGGGGGGCATGTGCTCCTCTCAGCTACTGGGTGTAGCCAGGAGACTCTTGCAGGGGGCCCATCAGAACCTCCGATCCCTCAGGGCCTCTTACATCCCTGGTGTGGAGAACACAGCAGCGGATGGGGACCGCCCATTTGATCGAGCTGGTTTGGGCTCGTTTTGGCAGAGCAGAGGTGGACCTCTTCGCCTCCAGAGAGAACGCACCCTGCCCGCTTTGGTTCTCCCTGTGTCAGAAGGACAACCCTCCCCTGGGAACAGACGCATTCGCTCACCAGCCGTGGCCGAAGGCCCTGCTTTATGCCTTCCCCCCGATTCTGCTCATTCCCCATCTGCTGGAGCACATACGGGAAGAAGGTCTCCACCTCATCCTTGTAGCCCCGGAGCACACGAGCGCTTCATGGTTTCCGGAGATCATTCATATGCTAGCAGGCCAACCGTGGTGACTCCCCTGGCGAGAGGATGCCCCCTCTCAAGCAAGGGGAGGGATACTCCACTTCCTGGTCATAGGCCAGCGACTGTGGGTCTGGCTGCTGAACGGGAGCGGCTAGAAAATTTAGGGCTCTCGCCAGCAGTAGTGGCTACAATTCAAGGCGCCAGAGCCCCCTCCACAACGGCATATTACGCAGCCAAATGAGCCGCTTTCCAATGCTGGTGTCGGGAAAAGATAGTGGATCCCATTTCATGCCCGCTGACGCACATCTTGTCTTTCCTACAGTTTCTGGTGGACAGAGGTCTGGCCCCTTCCACCATCAAAACATATGCCTCGGCTGTCTCCTCGTGCCATGAGGGTTTTGGCGATTGGACAGTGTTTAATCATCCTCTGGTTAAACGCTTCATGAAAGGCGTTGCCAGACAGAAGCCGGTGACGCGTCCTCTGGCCCCACAGTGGGAACAGCCCTTGGTGCTGAAAGCCCTGGCTGAGCCTCCTTCTGAACCGCTGGAGCACATCCCCATGAGACTGCTGTCTATTAAAACAGCACTCCTCCTGGCTCTCACTTCAGCAAAGAGAGTGAGTGACCTCTGCGCTCTTTCTGTCTCTCCTTCGTGCCTCTCCATCCGTGGAGACGGTAGTGCAGCCACGCTACGCCCTAACCCTGCCTTCATGCCTAAGGTCATAACCACCTCTTTTAGGTCGAGAGTTATTTCCCTGGAAGGTTTTTCCCACCCCCTCACAAAGATGAAGGTGAAGCGGCTCGTCACCGTCTCTGCTTGGGGCGCGCACTATCCTGTTATGTGGCGCGCACGGCTGCTGTTAGGAAGATGCAACACCTCTTTATTCATTACAGAGAACAATCATCGGGCACTGCACTGTCTAAACAGCATCTGTCTCATTGGCTGCGTGAAGCTATCACGCAAGCCGAGAGCCCCTGTCGAGAGCCCCTGTCCGGTCTCCGGGCTCATTCCACCCGGGGACTGTCATCCTCCACAGCTCTCCGTAAAGGGCTCTCCATGGAGGAAATTTGCATGGCAGCCTCCTGGACTTCTCCATGCTCTTTCATGCGCTTCTATCTCCAGGACACCTCCCTACCATCTATGACACATGCTGTCCTGGGAGCCGCAGCAGAAGAATGATTTTCACAGTCAGATTGACAGGTCAGTCATTCCTGTTCACAACACGCACACATACGCATACTCACACATATCACTAGACTGGTTATATCTCAGTCCCACTTCTTGTCCGCCACTGCTCTTCAGTGGCAGCTCATATGTGTGTTATTCACCCACTTGAAAGGCAGCTTACATACTCTCCCTCTATGTAGTGGGTTAGGCCATTAAGGGGCCACGACATAGTCTCTGCTGACCCCTTCTGGCCGTTTTGGGAATATTCCTTCCTACTCTTATTGATATTACTCTTGTCTGGATGTGGGTTTTTGTTTGGTTCCGCGGAACCGTGGGGCATTGACTACATCCAGCTCCCCCCTATCCCAATAGCGATAGCCCTTGAGGGCAAAGCCCCACATGAAATAGAACAATAGATACTTATTATATCTCTAGATTCTATGAATGTGGGCCGCAGCCCTCAAGTTATTGGCCCCACTGGTTCCCCGGGGCGCTGAAGAAAAAGCAAGATAATTCACAGGTCAGTTTCCTTATCTGCGCTGTACTTTTGCACATGTGCACTCGTAAAAAGCCGGTTGGTAATCGGGGAATGGGTTTACATAGCTGAGAAATTGGCTTAGTCCAAGAGAAATCCAACAAGCGTCCGCCGATTTCTCCTAATCCCTAACCCCAATTTTCGAAATTGGTGTTTACATGGCAGTTGAGAAATTGGTGAACTGCTGTCTGAGGCAAGTAACCCGATTTCTTAAGTGCATGTAAACACAGTAACTGATTCTCCTACGTAAGTGCCGACATAAATGTAAATGCTGGGAAACTCCTTCCCACATGGAAGCTTCTCAGATGAGAAGCAAAACATCTTCAGGTTGATGCAGAAAATTTAGTTGCCTTTGACTTACTACTTAGAGATACAATATACATTCATCGTCCCAGCTGCTTTTATTCATTATCTGCATCATAAATATGTACAGTATAACACTGGAAGCAGGCCCGGACTGGCCATAGGGAGATCCGGGAGTATTCCCGAAGCGCCGGTCTGTGCCTGGCCTGCTGGCCTGCCGACTGCCGTCTGCATGTCGTTTTTTTTTTTTTTTTTTT
>OMKZ01052800.1:0-24452 GCA_900302535.1 Neoniphon sammara
TTAAGGTTAGGGTAACGGTTTGGGTTAGGGATGCATTGGTTATGGTTAAGATTAGAAAAAGGCTGTAGAGACACACAAAGAATGAATGGAAGTCAATGTAATGTCCTCACAAGGATAGAAGTACAAGGGTGTGTGTGTGTGTGTGTGTGTTCCCACCACTAGTCTTAGAGCTGGAGCCTGTGATTGATGCTGGCAGGTGCTGCTCCCCTCACACACACTGACATCTCATTCCCATCAGGGTCATTCAAAGCCCTGGCTCACTGGGCTCTGGAAACCCAAGATCACAGGCTGAATGCTAAAGAAGATGGCCACTATCCCGCTCCTGCACTCAGATCAGATCACACATCGATGTGACAGAGAGGGATCAGAGTTGACACAACCTCACCTCAGCTGGTCTCTGTTCAGTCTCTACGGCCAAGAGAGAGCTAAGATGAAGAGACTACAGAGAAGAGAGAAAGAGAGAGAGATGGAAAGATTAGAGGAGATATGAAAAAAAATAGAAAATAGAACAAGATGAATACAAATGTAAACACAGTGGGCAAGGGATGAGGAATAAAGAAAAAGAGAATATATAAAAGAAAGGGACAAATGTGTAATTTCTATTTAAGTGTCAGCATGTGTGTGTGTGTGTGTGTGTGTGTGTGTGTAGTGTCGCAGCTGTGTTCATTAATTCTCAACCTGCCCTCACCAGCTTCCTAACATAGTTGGAAAATCACTAACGAACATCTGCTCCATTTTCACCTCCCAACCCTATAGTGTCACACATCACTTTTTTCCCTTTACTCTCTTTTTTTTTATTTCCTTTCTTTTGTTTACTGTATTTATTCTATTTCTCCATCTCTGCTTTCCTCTCCTTCTTGCACGCACACACCACCCACCCACATACAACATGCGCGCACACATGGACAAAGCAGTTTGATGGATGGGCCTGATGGTCTATCTATAGGGCTGCTAGAAGGCCAAGAGCCATGTAATTGCAGCCCAATTAACAGTAGCAGAATGAGTAATGTCCACCTCCTCCCATTTCCAGCCTCCTCTCCTCCCTCTTCAGCACCTTTTTCCTCATCCGGTGTTTTTACCCTTGCCTTCTCTCTCGCTTTCCACACTGTCTTTGCAGTTTTAAACACGCTGTTTTTTTGTTTCCCCCCTTCTCTCCTCTTTGCTGTGTTGATGTGTCTCCCCTGACCTCATCTTCTACTTTACCTTGATGAGAGTCAGAAGGGCAAAGCTGCTGAATTAGCTCTCCCTAGCTGTGTGTTCATTGCCTCCGCTTTAGGCTTGCTGATTTCGCTGTTTTTCCCTTGTAATATGCAGATGCTAGTGTCTAAAGGAGCATGTCCCCCACTAATTGCTACACAGCAGACAGGCCATAGAGTGGAAGTACACGCCTTTTCTGTATGTCTTGTGTGAGAAAGAGTGAAAGACATATGGGGGTTGTGTGTATCGTCTTCAATCTCATGTCCCCCACCAGAGACCTGGGAGTTTTTTCGTTTTTTAAATTGTTTTTTGTAGTAGTGCTTCAATCTTCTGGACCGAGATCTCAGTTGTTGCTCCTGGAATCTGTTGGATCTTTTCTTCCAGACGAGTTACTCCTAACGGTACTGGGACCAAATCAGTCTCCAGTTGTGATAGCAGCTCCCATTTGTTTTGGGTGAAGTTGGGTGACTAGTTGTTTCACAGTGAGAGTAGATGTTAGTTTCCTCATACATTTCATTGTCCAGTAACGCTTAGGGGTATTCATAAGGGCGACGTAACACTGTCATTACCATGACGTGAAAACTGTCATGAGCATTAATGAATATATATGACTGTTTTTTTCCATTTCCTCAAATAATGGCCTCCAATAATGGCCGGGGCCATGGTGGACACAAATAAAGGCACCCCCAAATACAGGCCATGGGTTCTTGTTTCCAAGAATAAAAAAAATAGGGCGAGGGGGAAAAAATTGACCAGGAGAGGGGGGAAGTAAGCACACTAAGAGCCAGCAATCCAGCGGTCCCTGGAGACCAGAACAGGGGAGAAAAAAATTGGCCGGGAGAGGGGGGAAAATAAGCTCTCTGAGTGCCAGTGCTCCCCCTGTCCCGGTCAAAATATGAGCAAATATACTTATTAAACAAAGGGAATTAGAAATAAAGGCCTCTCTCAAATAAAAGCCTGCCTTCAATAAAGGCCTGGTGCCCTCTGCAGTTGAGGTAAATAAAGGTCTCAGCCACTATTTGAGGAAATACAGTATGTCACTTTCCCTGCCAAGTTGACATTGCCTGGGATGTCTTTGTCATGACAACGTGACACTTGTCTTTGTCATGACAGCTTGACATCAACCAAGGCTATGACTGTTGTCATAAGTGGTCCCTTATGTCACTTTGAATGAAAAGTTGATGTTGTTTGCCATGTCATGGTCATGACAATTTAAGATTAGCCGGGGCACTACAACCTGTCATAAACATGACACAGCAGGTATACTCACAAATGCGTCAGTTGGTAGTGTTGTAGTACGTAACAGCAGGGCTCAAAATACCAGACTGGAGCACAGGAACCCAGTATGAAAGTTCACTTGGATGCGGAGGTGACTCAGACACAGGGTATGGGGCCTTATTAACGATGGTGACTCGGACTTGAACACAAAGAAACTGAAGCTCAACTCTGATGTAACATTCAATGACCCCAATATAATGCCCAGATTTGGTGTTGTGTTGACAGTACACTGACAGTAACTGCTGCATGTGGCTGATTTTGACATTAGCTGTTATGCAACCAGTGTAAATGCACATTGAATACTGCCCTTGACCTTATCTACAATGGTACAGTTTGAACTTTTCATAAAGGTGTCATCAAATGTCATTACACTGTCAAACACTTTTATGACAGAGTCATGAAGACTTTCCATGACCTCAACTAAAATGGTACAGTTTGGACTCTTTGTGAACTTGTCATTAAATGCAGCATCCCCAGCTGAGTGACAGTCTTCTCTCCAACTGATGGTTCATAAAGCTATAATCTGTGAAACAGTTTGCATTCACTAAAAGACACAGTGGCTCCATGAACACACCCTAAGAGCTGATAATTCAGTCATATTTGACCGTTACCAATTAACCATGCCAAGTAATCTCAGACTGATAATTAATTATTGAGAATTCTCCATTCATGAATTCCAATAGCTTTGACCTAACAAAATGACAGTCTCTACTCAGAGTGCAGTAGATGGGACAATTCAACTCAGGAGGTAATGAAATATTTTCCAATAATGCAATCAGTGTAAATTATACATGAAATGCAGTTTTAATCCAAAGGAGTAGAGACAATTAATCAAAGGCAAGTTAATTGCTTGTTAAACTTTGACAAATATTTGGCCATATAATAAACCAACATTGCCCTCTTGCCAACAATCACTCACAAATCTGATAAAACTAGGCCCATAGGCAATCATATCAATATCAGTCAGTGGGGTACAAAAATGACAAACCTTGTGTCCCAATCAGCCAGATGCTAAGCATACAAAAGTTCCCCTATTTTGGAAGCCATTATTATACCATGCTCCGTTTCATGCATTTAGACCTGTTTCCGGTAAGTCTATATCACTTTCAAAATAAAAGCCCTAGTGACCCTATTGAGGATCACACAAGAAAATAGCCTTTTAAGAAATGTAAAATGTATAAATATGAAAACAATAAATTGTCAACATCTATCTATCTATCTATCTATCTATCTATCTATCTATCTATCTATTTGTTCTGTCCGTCTGTCCGTCTGTCCATGTGTGTGCATGTGTGTGTTATGCTCAACTTACCATAGCACTAAAACATCCCTGAGATCAGTCTGCTGTATCTTCAAGCTCATGTGTCTACATAGCTTGTTATGTTTCATTAAACCTCATTCTCTTCACCGCTCGACATGAGAAGATATGTGTGAGCTCTCTAATGAGGGCAGGGATGAAAGGAGAATGTTGCCTTAGACAGAAACTTAACTCAGGAGACAGAGTCTGTGATGTGGCAGTGTGTCTGGGAATTTGTGTGTGTGTGTATGTGTGTGTGTGTGTGTCTTTTTGGTCTCAGGGAAGACTAGAGGTGACAGCATATGGGCTGTAACACAGGGACTAATACAGTTGAAAAGCTACTGCTGTCAACAGCTCTACACACACACACACACACACACACACACACACACACACACACACACACACAGCATAAGCTACAGGCTAGAGTGAACAAAAACATTACTCATTTCCTCAATTCTAGATGCTTCTCATATCACTGCTGGGATAATACATGAACACTGTGAAATAAATCATTCGAAATAAATCATATCTTCACTAAAGCAATTAATATCAATTGATATCAATCAGTTGATTGGCTGCCGCCCTTCATTGTTATATTTGTGTGTGTGTGTGTGTGTTGAGAGAAACTGCTGTAAAGCTGACTGCCTGTTAGCACTAGGCAGCTGGTTTTAAAGAGTTCAGCATTGCTTTTTGTTGTGTGCCATCACTGTAGAATGCAGTGTGTGTGTGTGTGTGTGTGTGTGTGTGTGTGTTCAAAGTGTGTGTGCTTGTGTATGCATCCATGGACTTTATCACAACTGCTGATAAGAGGATATGGGAGTTGAGGAAGTCAGATGCTAGATGACCGATACTAGACACTCTTCTTCCTCTCAAGTATGGAGACGGAATGTCAGAGAAGGAAATAACCACTGGAGCGCACAGATAGATTTGGGCCCTATGGGTGCAAATGCAATAAGATTAACGCACTTCAACGTCACCGTGTCTTCATCACAGTCTTACAGGAATATTGTCCATAGTATAGACAAATGTTGACTCAGATGTTGCTGATCGGGAGTAATTGCATGATCATGTGGTCAAAATTCCCAAGATCACTTGATAATGGCATTCCTGAACTATAAAATGATCTAGAGGGCAGAAGGGTTCCACAGAAAGCACAATAGAGAACTACATAATTTTATAACAGGTAGAAATGCCATAGCAATTGAAAAATGCTATGGAGTTTGCAGTTGCTGTAAGTGTTTTTTTTTCTCACTTTGGCGGAGCTAGGCTAATGACTCCAGTAGACTTCAAGTTTTTATGCTAAGCTAACACAAAATGCTAACCATAGGAACCGAACCAGTGGACATACAGAGGTGAAAATTGTATCAAACATCTTGTCTCAGTCTGGGTAAGTTGGAAAAAGAGTATTTTGCCCAAAACGTTCGAGTATTCCTTTAATATGAGGCAAGGCGCCATAAAAATCTAATATATCAACTAGAAGATGCGTTCAGTAGAGTGCAGACCTCCGCCAAGCAGCCAGATGAGCTAGGTCCAGTACTTTATGCACCTCACTGCCATGTGTGGTTAACTGAAGTCATGAAAAGGATAAGACGCTGAAGTGGCATAGACACCAATGTTATAACTCACCCATAATGGACACAGCAACAAGGGTGTTTGTTGTGGGGGCTTGAACCCACAACATCTAGTTTAAGGGACATCTCCATAATATGTTGCTGTACTGTCAAAACTAACCTCTATACTCCCTAATGATAAAAATAAATTGCTGTCTCTGGACTTTAAATAGGACAGCTTTGGAACTGCTGTAACATTTATTTTTTTCACTTTGATGGAGCTAGGCTAATGACTCCTATAGACCTCATGTCTTTATGCTAAGCTAACATGAAATGCTACCCATAGGAACTGAACCAGTGGAAGTACAGAGGTGACAATGGTATCGAACATCTTGTCTCAGTCTGGATAAGTAGAAAAAAGGGTATTTTGTCCAAAATGTTCGAGTATTCCTTTAAACCGGGGCTTTCTTTCTCCCCAGCCTATTTCTGACCATCATGGCTGCACTTAGATTCATTTGACACAGCCTTGAAAAATGTTACAGCCATTTTCTTTCTTGACCTCTATTTCCATCAGTGTATCTGCTTATTGTTTAATGTTTCTCTTTCTCTGCTGCTCTGCTTTCCTGCTTTTAATACTCTGCTCGGTTCTAGCAGACACAGAGGGTGAAACAAGGAGAAACTGCATGACATTCATAACTCTGGTCACACAATTCAACATCACCACTCTACTGCAAAGGGGAAAAAAATGTTGCATCCGTCAGCTGCAATTAGTGCAAGTGTGTTCTTACATTTGCGTGTCTGGACACTTGTATCTGTGTGTTTGCATGTGTGTGCATGTGCACTCTTGCTGGTGTTTGTGCGAGTGCCTGGGCCCATATCTATGAGCTTATGTGTCTATGCTAGTCTGTGTCTATGGACATATGAATGTGCATGTATATATCAGTGGGAATAGAGGATGCAGTGTTTTGAGGTGTGCTGGACAAGAGCCCAGTCAGTGATGTAACCTTCCATGACAGCAAAACACACAGACCAGATCACATTGCTGTGACATCATGGGTACATTACCACCACCATGCATACTAATAAACCAACAGGATGTCAGAGAAATGTCTACGGATTTAAGCTCCGCAACTCTGCAGGAAAAATGAAAGTGGAGTGGAGTGGAGTTTGTGAACTTCTCGGTTCAGTTTCAGCATGCAAAAGCAGAGTTTACTGAGTACTTAACAAAAAGGAAAAGAATACCCCCCACCAGCCATCCTCCTCTTCTTTTTATTTCTGTCTGCTGAAGGCAATGTGAGCAATTGAATTTTACACAGTACACTAAAAGACTGATGAAGGCACAAACTACTCACCACTTTGGATATTTTTATGTTGAACTTGAACTTGCTTCCAAGTGCGCTTGGCACTGCTGTGATTGTAAATAACATCAAAGATGTTTAGAATATAGGCTATTTATCAGAGATGATATTCAATCAAGATAAATTCACCGATATCCTCTTTAACTGACTGAAATCAAAATAAGCCTCAGTTAATGTAAACTTCATATGAATGTCTTAATACACTTCACAGAGTCATTTCAAAATGGACAGCTAATGAAGAGAAGACCCCCCCCACACACACACACACCCACACACAATTTATAGTGTTGCCAGTTGCCCCATATGATTGGCTGTGTATGTAATTCGAGGATGTACCAAGAGTGCTGGTCTAAGATCTATTTTTTATTATCTCCACCAGGAGATCATGTGCTTGGTCACGTGCGTCTGTGTGTGTGTCTGTCTGCGGCTAATCTCTCAAACTACTGGGCCAATCAGCCTAATTTTTTTTGTGCACAGTTGTGACTGATGATGAAGAACCTCTTGTGGTTGCAATGATTCAAAAACTTTGAAAAACGTTTGTTCTCACTACTTCCGCTCCCACACTCCATTCATTGTCTACCTCGCTCGACCAGGCACTGCTCTCCCTCTGCTGGCTTGCCAGTAGGAAGAGAGCAGTGAGCGAGAGAACTCTCCCTCTCCCTCGGCATACTACTGGACCTATCAGCCTAATAGGCATTTTTTTAAATCCTATAGTGGCCATGTTTACGCCGATCACGGATGAAAAATCCAGGACATGCTTTGCATTTTCTGGGTGAGTTTATAAAACACACTGCTGACTAAGAAAGTCAACAGAACAAAGAGCAGACACTGGGGAGAACAGCACTGTAAAAAGTGTCAGAGGCTGATGGAATCTGTCAACAAGCGGGGGTTAAAATAGGTTCAATAGTCTGATGCTTCACGACTGTAAAAAAAAAAAAAAAGACAAAGGACAAGATCAAAGCCATCATGGAAAACCCCTCTCAACCTCTCTACAATGAGCTGTGGCACAAAACAATCACAACTATCTGCAGTATACCACATCAGAGTCCATTTATTCTCAGGCAAGTCTAATGCTTTGTGGCCTGATTCACCACACATTCTCAGTCCACTGACTACAGTTACAGTTGACATTTCGCAGATGATTTTATCCAAAGCGACGTACACATGAGATTTTAATACAAACATGAGATTTTAATACAAAATTTTAATACTAAATCGAAGGCACTGAGTCAACTTTTCAAGTTAACATTATACCTTCTATGACCGGCCTCTTTTTGAGCTTGGCTCTGTGACAACTTAGACCTCATACATTTTCGCTAGCACATGCACCTGACAACTTGGTTGCCTGCTATGTAAAATATAAATACATTCAGGCACTCACTGTGACAACAGTGGAAAGTTTATAACTTTAATGACAATAAATGGTTACAGTCTGGCAATGTGTGATGGCTGCCACCTGCAATGTTAACGTTTTATGGTCGATTCCAACGACGCTTGGTTTATACTTCCAGTTATGCCATTGTTCTAGGCTAATGACTCCTGTAGACTTCAAGTCTTTATGCTAAGCTAACACAAAATGCTACGCATAGGAACCGAACCACTGGACTTACAGACAAATGGTATCGAACATCTTGTCTCAGTCTGGGTAAGTCGGAAAAAGGATATTTTGTTCAAAATGTTGGAATATCCCTTTAAGAGTTACATTTGTACCACTGAACTCTGAATGTCATTCCGACTCAGAGCCGATCTCAAGAAGACCTTGCAGCCCTACTACAACCCAGCAGAGTCGCATGGGAATCACATGCAACACACTCTCAGTAAGGGTGGAATCAGAGTGATAATCTGTTCATTGGAGGGTTTGAGCCCCGAGGCTGCACACCATTTACTAACAAATGAATTTGTCAAGACTGACTGATTTTATTGATTGTCGCCCCGATGAGGAGGAGGTCTATTGAGAGTGAATGTCAGGGAGGGAGAGAGGACTGGAGTGAGAGTGGGAGATGGGGGATCAGAGACTGAATAAGATGGGGTGCTGTCAGAGAAACAGACATTAGTGGAGGTGACAGCTCAGTGAGAGAGAGAGAGAGAAAGAGAGAGAGATGTGCAAAAAAAAAAAAAAGAGAGACAGAGGGAAACAGACACAAGCAGAGCTGACAGCCACCAATCAGTTTCAGTGTGAAGCAGAGAGCATGCTGAGAGCTACACTGACACATGGACAGTAGTCACACAAAACACAAATCTATCAACAAACACAACACACAAATCTATCTGTCAAACCAAATCTATCAACTAATTACAGAGTTGAGTGACAGTGTGTCAACAGGTGCGACATACTATTATCATATTTGCTGATAAAACAACAGACAACATCATATACCATAAAATTAGCTTAAATAAACAATGCTGAGAAAAGTTTAATTCAGTATTGTTGCATTAAAAAACCCTTATGGACATGACTATAGATTTTATATTTATTCTTGGTGGCCTGAACTGTGCCAACATACCATCATACATTACCTTATAGTAAAATCAACTTCCTTTTGAAAAGTTGTCTGTGTGAAATTTCTGCCTGTGACAACTTTATATTTAAAAGCCTCTAGGTTCTAGTTTTATGATAAATACGTATTTTGATACTCATATCTCAAGGGTGGTTTTCTTCTGGATTTTTTTGCCTATGGTGTGAGTCAGTATATTGATCAGTTTTATCACTTTTTGCTGTATTTTGCTGTATAAAATATTTTTGTTGCAACCATCCATTTCATGAAGGGGGCATATCAAAATTATGGAAAAACATTTTTCCTTTGCCTCAGGTAGTGGTATCTGAAAAACTGAAGCCCTTTTGAGGATTTGTGCCTGTATCAGGGGTCTGTTTTCATGATGGTGCATGGTGGATGCAAAGAAACATTTTTGTTCAGCATGCACAGTTTTTTTTTCTCCTGCCTGCACCCTGTGAACTGCACTGAAGTGGGGGCAGAGGTGGAGTAGGGGATGTGCCAGTAACAATCAAGTAGCACAATTCAATTTTGGTGTCAAGGATTTAGTAATTTCGGCTTGTGTCTCCTGTGCGCTCAGACCAGGTCTACGCTGCATACTGGAACTGTGCAAAGTGCATTCATGCTGTGTACTATTACACTGCACTGAGCAGGGTGGAGGGAGGCGTCCACATCCATTATATATGTTCTGAACTGAATGCCTCCATCCTTGTAGCCAGACTGTCCAGGTGTTGACTCTTCATCTAATATCACTGAACCGTTTCCTACACTGGGCAATGGCTCTCCTAGGAGCAGAACAATACAATAACCTAATGTGAAATCTCCTCCCAAGCTAATTTAACATGATCTGCCTTTAGTGGTTTATTTTAGGAGCTGTTTATTCACTCCTGGTGACTCTGTACCCTCTGCACAAGGGCATCAGTTTCCTCTTAGGAGAGGGTTTTGTGGTGCAACTGCTGTGGACTCTTCTTTTCCATTACAGGCTTGTCAGAGTGCCATGGCAAAGACTGCACCACTTTGAATTGGAAAGAAAAGAGGAGATCTGATTGGACATGACTGAAGCCAGGCCATGACTTTGATGGCACTAGGCTAATGACTCCTGTAGACTTCAAGTCTTTATGCTAAGCTAACATGAAATGCTACCCACAGGAACTGAACCACTGGACGTACAGAGGTGAAAATGGTATCTTGTCTCAGTCTTGTCTCAGTCTAGGTAAGTTGAAAAAAGGCCATTTTGCCCAAAACGTTGGAGTATTCCTTTAAGCTGCAAGGTTAAGCTGATAGAGGTAAAGCTGGACCAAATTAGATAGAATTTTCAGATAGCCTATTGTCCTTGTCTGTTTCCTGGTCACTTTATAATATATCTCTTCATTTCTCTCTTATACACGTGATGCCCTGGCCAGGTGTGCTGGCATCCTTATGCCAGAGCATTTAAACCTGGTGAAGGAAGTTTAAATTTGGATGACTTTCCTGTCTCCTACCTCCAGGCGTCCCGGTGTCTGATTTGACTGCTCTATTTCTGGCTTTCAGTGGCCAAGGACACTGTGTGTGTGTGTGTGTGTGTGTGTGTGTGTGTGTTAGAAAAATAGTAAAAGAGGTAGAGTATATGTGTGTATAAATGCAGGGTTGGGGAGGAGCAGATCTACAACAGGACATTTAAAGCTGCACAGTTGCAAAACAATGGCATCATGGATACAGATACCAGTGCATCTTCCATTGCTAATAATCGTTTGTAAGTATGAATGATTCCACTTCCAACTGCATGGTAATAATAGGAATCGCAGACACAATCCCTCACAATCCCTGTAAAGGTCTCAATTGTTCATATGGAAGAGGGAAATATTTGAATCGAACAAACATGGACATCTATAAAGGAGCTTTCTGTATTTATTAAAGAGAAAATATAGTTCTCTATCCATCATGATCTTAAGATTAAAGACTTTATATATTTTCTTAATATAAACTGTGATTTGTCAAAAAATTTTACATATTGCATTTTAGGCATTTAGCTGGCTTACAGTGAGTGCAGCTGCAGAATAGGCTTCAATTCCTAGATCACTGGCATTATGAGCAAATAATTTTAAGAGGTACAAGAGTCAAAGCCATAGCACTAGGAAAGGAAATAAGAGATATATAGAGAAATAAAAATAATATTTGTTATTTCACAGTAAGAGATTTATCAGAACACATCTAGGAGAGGTAAATTTCTAGATGAGAGTATTTCTTGGACAGGTGTGTTTTTGTCTTGTCATAAAGAGTGACTCATTTGTCCTGACTGGAATGAGAAAGCCATTCCCCCACTGGGGTGAAGATTCACCAGGTCATCATGGGGACAGAAAAGCAAATCACCTGGTAGTGGCACAAAGAACTGGCCTGCAGGAGTAGGGGTGCAGCTCCAGTAGCAGTCTTAAACACAAGCACCAGGATTTTGAATTTGATATGAACAGCCACAGGCACTCAGTGGAGGGAGTGCAGGAGGGGAGTGACATAGTGGGATACTGCCACACATGGTGCATACAGAAAGCCTTTATCAATATGAAGTCTTGTCACAGCTAGCTGGTGTGACTATTTTGTTTAAGGAATACTCCAGTGTTTTGAGCAAAATACCTTTTATCCGACTTACCCAGACTGAGACAAGAGGTTCAATACCATTTCCACCTCCTGTACTTCTACAGGTTTGGGTCCAAAGGGGTAGCATTCAATGTTAGCTTAGCATAAAGAGTTGAAGTCTGCAGGAGTCATTAGCCTAGCTCTGGCAGAATTGAAGATGGTGATCCACCTGTTTGGTTCGTTCTCCTCACTAAGCATTGCAAATCATGCTCTAAAAAAGAAAGCTACTGACAATGACAGCAAGTTCAATGAGAATACTCTAAGTACCATCTCCTTGATTAAGTAACTTAAGAGCTATGTGTGCTGCCGAAGGTTTGAGGCTGACAAAAATGGATCAGTTACAGCTGTTCTGTTGGCCTCAATTGTGAGGGAAGACAAGGATAAGGATCAGATATGAATGGAGACATCCATCCAAAAGACTGCATTCTTGGTATCCAGTGGAATGTTGAGACAGATACCTTTTCTTTCTATCCAGCATCAACCACTTACTAGACATGATGCTGTGTCTGTTACCAGCTAAATAATACTTGATTTATGACTCCTACTTTGCCACCAAATAAGATTCTCAGACAGTCTTTCACTGGATGATCAGATTCCAGAGGTTGCAGTCATGGCTGATATACTTAAGTGACTTAGAAAAGATCTCAAACTTCAGTATGAACAAATGTTTTAAGCCTAGTAATTAAAGGGAATTACGCATTGTACCACCCAGAATTAATTACAGAGCCTGAATCAAGTTGGCCAATATTGTTGCAGAAACTCAATATCTGTGATAGCCCTGGCATAGAGAAAGAAAGGCAACAGCATGGTCTTTGAGATTCAAACAACTACTTGGACAGCTCAATGAGAGAAGGAATTCTAGAGAGATTCCACCTATCCACAGCAAAGTCCTTTGGTTGGTGCAACAGAAAGCAGAGCTAAGTTTGCTGTTCAGAACTTTTCAGTAGAAGACCTTGAAGGTACTCACACAGTAATTGTCTCACTTAGAAAAGGAAACACTGAAGAAAACAGCAAGATCTACAAACTAATCCTATGTATGCCAAGGGTGTTTGAAAGGTTAGGGTTAGAGTTAGTGGTTGGTGGTTGGCTGAATTAGATGGGAATGCCAGTAGAAGCTATCCCTACTTACGACAGACACTAAACTACCTCTGAGCCATGTCCAAAAAGTAGCTGGCCACTTTGGGACAATTCAAATGTTCTCCAAACTTTAACATAAACACAGTTTTTAAAGACAGTTATTAATATCATTACCTCTGCCAATGAAGTTGGACAGGCATTTGTCTGTTAGCAGTATATCTCTAAAACTTATGAATAAATTTGCATGAAACTTTCTAGAAAACTTGGTCATGAGACAAGGAAAAACTGATTCAGTTTTCACACTGATTAGCGAGAGTTGGGCATGGCAGTGGGTGTGGCTTTCATAAAAAAACATTTAGCTTCCAAACAAATTCATACATCATCATGAAACTTTGTGGAAACGTTTTTCATGGGGCAAGGGATAGGTGATTATCTTTTCACACAGACTGGCCAAAAGGGGGCGTGGCGGTGGGCATTGGTGAGCATCCAACATGTGGAACTTGTATATCTTGGCAGTTGAATCATGTTGGCACAGGTGTGTACTCTAATAAGTGCTTTCTAGTTTTCCAGTTCTAGTGATGGCATGCATGTGTACATCAGCAGACTTAACTCTGAATCACATTTCTCCCACCCTGCCACCAGACTATATTGGATCTATAGCGGTTAAGAGTGGCTGGAACCTTGTACAAAAGGTATGCAGCCCTTTAACCTGCTTAATTTGCTGAGCTGTCCTCTTTGAACTGACACAGGCTCCCACATCACAGCACCATAAAGGTTTATGTCAAAGGGACCAAGTCAAAGAGATCATGTCTGCAAAGCACAATCAATCTCACTTGACACAGGCACCAACATATCATCCATAAAAAGTGTGGGTAAGCTTTTAAATGCTTGGCCAAGTCATGAAAATATCACAGAACATGACTGTGCTTTGCATCTTAGACCTGGTCTGAGCAGGTGGCACAAGTACAAAACCGAATAATACTGAACACCAAAATTTCTTAATCACTACTGACACATCTTTTCTCTCTCACCTCTCCTCCCACTGAAGTTCACAGTGAGTCACCATAGTACCAGGCGGGGTGCAGGCAGGAAAAAATTCTGTGTGCACTTTGCTAGTGCAAAGCCCTGCCATGCACCTTCACAAATACAGAACCCTAGGTGTTTATAATAGCAAATGTAAAACCTCTCTTTAACTGCATTTATGTTGAATTGTTATTGTACGGTATCATCCTGGAATAGAGTAGCAAAATGGATATTTATTTATTCTAAATTATTAATAATTGCAGAATATTCTATTATTTTAATATGTTTACAAAAAGCAACAAACATATCACTCCAACATCATGCCACCAGGCTGGAAAATTCATTAGCATGTGCACAGCAAAGAAAGTTGAGATGCAAGAAGATGAAACAGTGAATTGCTGCTTTACAAGTTGTTTTGATGTGCATTGTGTGTAAGTCATTAAACAAAGTTTCCCTGTAATTTGTCTTAGTATTTCTGGTGGTGGTGTCAACTTATTTGTGGAGGGAAATAACAGCATGGGGATGGTGTCTTATGAAAAATCTGAGGAGCAGATACTTTGAATTAACTAGTGCATCTGTTCATTGTTGTAGTCTAAAGTGCAACTTTCTGTTAATTCAAATTTAATCTTCCTAGATTCATAATTTGTGGCTCTGGACTTCTTCCCTGCAGCCACACAGAGGTCCACACAGGAGGCATGTAGATACAGTTGCTTAATCTGTCACCTCTGATAATAGGCCTCAGGTAATTGTTCAATTACAGGTAGCAGGGTACACATGTTGACATTTTCACTTTGAATGCCTGAGTCTTCCTTCCCTCCACCTCATTTACCTCAGAATACCATAGGAGGAAAGGTGCCTTCATCATTAACCTGCCAGTTACCTGGGCGTAATCACAGCTGCTACTTTTAACACAGCTTTACAGCCAAATGATCGGCTGTGAGGATGGAGCAACACAGCAGAGGCTATCTTTTCTCCCTTGGTGGAAGGATTTGTCACAACAGAGACAAACTGCTTTCTCACTGACTGTTTAAAGAGTGAGAGAGATAACAGCAACAATAAAGGATAATTCTGCCTCTGGTGAATGTTGAATGAGTTTTCTCCCTTGCTGAAACTCCTGCGTTTTTTGTGGTAACCGAAAAATAGAGGAATTTTGTAGATGTCTTACCTATTTCAAAACTTCTCTGAAAGCCACTAAATACACATATTGGTTCCTTCTATAAGTCCATTTGAGCATGTCATCTTTTTTTTTGAAGATAAGTTGCCCCAGTCATGTTTGGCTGAAGAGGGATTGGCATCACATATAATAAATGAAAAAAAAGTGAAAAAGGGATTGGCATCCTGCTGTTCACCATTTTGTGATTTAGCCTACACTTGGGGTAAAGTAATCCAGTCCTACAACAGATTTTGGGGAGGCTGCAGTATGGTCAGCATAAAGTAGCATAGGTGAATATGGGTGTGTTTTAGTTGGCCAAAAAATACAGGGAAGACTGACTGATATCTGACTGACCTACTAATTGTGGCAGCCACCTCCAACAAACCTAATGACAGACATGTTCTCAGATTCATTTTAAGGTAGACAACTCTTCTCCAGCAGGCTTCTTTTTCAGGGTAATTTTTGGTTTTAATGAGAAGCCTTGTACTTTTGCATCACTCAGACTTCTCACCACACAATTTGGATTTTGTCAGTGCAGGAGAAAGAAGCTTTGCTGTGACTCTCTTCCATTGTGAAACGAGAAATTAAATTCTACAATTCACTCCAAACTTGCATGTATTTGTAATGGTTGTTACCTTATAGTTAATGCACGTCACTGCAGCTTTTTGTTTAGTCATTACAAAATGCATTACAGTTTTAAGGTAACTACAGTAACTCCAGTAGTTTACTGTAAGTGCAGTGCTCTGAGACAGGCTTCATTTATACCGACTGTAATTTACTCTTTGTATTCATCTACCTACCCTGCATTCATCTGCCTAATATTTATATACCAATACTCAGTACTTAACAATAAGCATACAGGTTTTGAGTTAAACACAGTGAAATAGCATTCATTAGCATTATTTTGAAACATTTCAAAAAATCGTTTTCAGGTAGTAAAGCTCCTTTACTGAGAGGCCTAAAAAGAGAACCCAACATGGCTCAAGTCATATGGCTATGTTGTTTGTATTTTTGCCATACCTTTGCCATAACATTTTTATTGTCTATTTTTTTTTTCCAGTGAGAGCTTTCTAAATGCACACACCAACTGAAAAATGCTGAAATGTTTAGATATGAACTCAAAAAAAAGCCCAAACAAATTTATTACACTTGCCCATCTTAAATCAATCAATCAATCAATCAATCAATCAATCAATCAATCAATCAATCAATCAATCAATCAATCGATCGATCAATGATTCAGTCTATCTATCTATCTATCTATCTATCTATCTATCTATCTATCTATCTATCTATCTATCTATCTATCTATCTATATGTGTGTGTGTGTGTGTGTGTGTGTGTGAAATGAAAGTGAATGGCGTCTAGAGATAGGGAATTAACATGATAACAGTTCCTCTGATACCAGCATGTAAAAATCCAGAGATAGGGAAATAAGTAACATGATAGCAGTTCCTCTGATAGCATGTAAAAAGTCGGCAGGAATTTTTTGAAGGGAGAGAGGGCACACTGGAAAATGGACTTTCACTGTGGCTGGAATTATCTTTTAAGAAACAGGTTGACTAATCTCCTTGTTCTCCGGCTCTGCCTGCTATGTAGCACCTTTAACTGTTGTTAGCTGCTATCTACCAAAGAGATGTGGTCAGGCTCAGTGGACAGTGGAATTTGATTAGCCAGTGCATGTGTGCATTTGTGTGAGCAAGTGCACTGAGTACATGTGTTTTGTATAGTGTTTCTTTTTTTCTTCTCTGCATTTTATGTATTCACAGATGTAAACTCAGATTACCCACATTTCTATAGGCTGGATATGGTATTTACCCACCTTTTCAGGCTGCCATAGATCTGTAGTATACATTATAGTAAGCAGCATCTAACTGGATGTTGCTTGCCTTATTGTGATAACTGACTGAAGGTCATAATTTACCCACCTTTTTATTTATCCTTAGATTACTGTATTCTTTGTGCGTATGTATATTTCACGCAGCTGAAACAGCTTTGCACTCTCTGCTGAGGGCCTCGGTTCACAATAACCCTTATAATATAAATCAAAATGGGCTGAGCAAAAAGTTATTCTGCTTATTGAGCTCGAGACTCCAAGGAGAAACAAATTAAAAATGTACTCTCTTTCTCAGGCTCATTAAAAGTAAAATATTATGTTTATGTTTGTATTATGATTGTAGGAATTCATCAGATGTAGGCCCATGGCCAAATCCCTCTCTCTCTCTCACACATATACACCCCTCAAAGGAAAATTGCATTGTTCGATGCATAAGGCATGCTGAGATTTGTAATTCAAAGATGAATTGCCTATCTTATTCACTTTGAAACTCCTGACAAATCCAGGTAAACTCATCAATCCAAAACTAAATAATCCATCACTGCAAACGAGACTGCCACTCTTATTTAGAGAAATAGCTTTCTTGTTCCCTTTGAGCAATAGCTTTGATAACTGGCATTGTGTTCCTGGATAAATAGCATTTGAATAAAACTGAACAACAGGAACAGCTCAGTTTAGAATTGATAGCTGTAAACTTCTTTTTGTTGTGTTTGAAAACAATACTCCCTTATTGTACAATTCCAGGTCTGACCAAGTCATGTCATCTTTAAACAATCAAATTTTGGGAACCTCTTCCATCAATAAAATCAAATCATTAAAAACTAAGTCATATAATGAGGAATAGCCCATGTATATTATAAAACAATGGACCAACATGTCAGTGGATCACAAGTCTATGTGCATGATGCAATTGACATATGGATATATGAAAATATAAGTTCATATATATCAAACTTATTGGCAATGTGTGCACATGTGCAAACATATGTGACATATTCAAAATTGGCCCATTTTATATATCTAACATGTCACATGCCAACATCTATGTACATATTGCATACACTGTATATGCATGGATAATGATTACAATAATGACTGTAATACTTTGTTATTTATGATAAACTGTGACTAGTTTAATACTTTCAGAATTGACTTCAGGTGGAATCTGAACATGGGATCTCTGGTATGACAAAAGAAACATTTGACTCATATATTAGTAATAGCTGTGCCCCACTGAACAAAGTAACTCACAGCAACAGCTTTTGGACCATAAAGAGGTCACAGTGAAAGCAGTGTTGCTTACAAATACTTGTCACCAACTAGCCCACAAAAGAATGTTTTACACTGTTTTTAAAGAAAAAAAAGTGGACATACAGGAGTACTTGTTTTTTTTTTCTAATCCTAGATGACTCAAAAAAAAAAAAAAAAATAACAGCAAAGCTAACTAAATGCAATAAGAGCATAATAGAAAATGTTTCACCATTACTAAAAAATGCCTAGATGGTAGGTTGTGCCAACTACTACTGTTGTTTTTGTATGAGGTCCCTATATATATTCTGAAATCACAGGGCACATATAAAACATACCATCACCGAACATATGTGGCATACACAGTATGATGAAGTGTAAATATATGAACATTCTGTGTCTCACAAATATGTGCTCAGGATCTATATATTCCCTGTGATAATCGTAAAGGAAATGAAGCACAGGTGTGCCTCATGCTGCCCATTATCTGATAATATGCCCAGGACCTTCACAGGTTATCTAACAGGAAACCGCCTACTGTCTCTCCCTGTATCCATCCCTGGACTCTGCTTTGACATCCCAGTGATGGAATGACCTTCCCATGGCCTAAATAAGAGAGAGACCATATGGTTAAACACAGAATTCAGGGAATCGCAGCTCCCCTTACTCTACTTGTCATAGTTCTGTTCTTTTTGACAGACACTACTCCCACCCACCTTGGCAGGCGGTGAGGGTTGGAGTGTATTGCTGCAACTCCGGCAGTGAGTTGAGGCTGCCTGGGGATGAACTTCGGTTGCCTGTTGAGGCTGGTATGGAGGGGCTGCTAAATCCACTGGTGGGTTTATAGGAGGAGGCTGTCTCGGCGGGTGCAGGGGCAAAGCTCCTGCCTGTGGATGGACCTCCTCCACAGGCAGGAGCTCCTCCTCCAGGTCGTCAACTGTGGGGTCATTGTCTGGTGGCATCTTGAATGTCATGTCAGCACTCCTTGGAATTGCAGATAGCAAGGGTTCAGGGTACAACTTAAGCTGGTTTTGATGAACATGCCTCACCTTAGTGTTGTCATCCTCGCTCTTTAGGTGCCTTCAAGACTTGATACACTTCAGAGCCGCAAGTGTCTTGCATTTGGTTATGGCCCTGCACTCCAATATTGTGCAGATAAACCTGCTGACCCCCCTGCAGTGGTTCATCTCAGACTACTCAGTCATGCTGGGCTTTGCAACAGACTGCCACCATTGTCAACTTGTCTTTGGCCCAGGCAAAGTCTGTCTCCAGCCGGGCTTGATGCTTCTGGATCCAGTCATGAATACTGCCTCTGGATTGTTCCAAAACCAGTCCTGGGAGAAAATCAATAGGTGACTAAGGTTCCTGACTAAACAGCAAGTATAAAGGGGACTGACCAGTGGACTGGTGGGGTGTGGTATTATAGGAGAACACAAGCTGTGGAAGACAGGAAGGCCAATCCCTCTTTGCAGTTGTGGCAATGTACGCAGCAAATTATGAAGTATATGGTTAAAGTGTTGACATTGGGTGTTACAGCTGGGATGATAGGGGGTAGTATGAGTCCACTCCATACAGGTTACACAGCTGCTGTATGAGCACACTCTCGAAGGTTCTCCCCTGATCATAGTGGATTCGGCCAGGCACACCAAACTTGTAAAGCCACTCCTGGACCAATATGCTTGCCACCTTAGGAGCCCACTGGCCTTGGGTAGGCACCACCTGGGTAAACTTTAAGGACACATCAGTCATTATCACTAGGTTTTCTACCCCACTTGAAGAAGGCTCCAGCAGGGTAAAACCACTGGCCAGAATTTGGTTTGGTTTTGAGTCCATCAAGTGAACCATATATGCATGGGCATGTGGTTGTATGTCCTTGGCCACTGCACATCTTTCACAAAGCTAACATTGTTTGATGTCTTGGTGCATATGCCTGGCCAATACCAATGTTCCCTCGCCAATTCCATTGTCCGGTCAACTTCTTGTTGACTGGACAAGCAACACCAACTGGAGAACATCCTCCCCTCCATCCGGCCATTGCATACTGTGGTGAAGCACACCTTAGGAATGTCATGGGAGATAAGGTTAGTACAGCCCATACAGCCCAGTACATGTTCCCATGCTGGGAACATGTACTAGCTATAAATTTCATGGTACCCCAAGGGATATTGGATATCCTACCTCTTCACACCCAGACAATAATGGAAGAAACAGGGTTTTTTGTAGTTTGGCAGTGCTGTAAGGCCTGATGCAATTGGGCAGGTGCTTGAGAAACAAGTTTGTCCAATGCCTGCTGAAAAGCTCCCTGTAACACCCTTTGATTACATTCATTCCCAAGACACTACAAATTTTAGAGCCGGGTTATCAACTGGGTTATCAACAGGGCCCTTTACTACCAACACCACACGCTTCGCAATTACTCTACCCAACACCTCAACATCAAGTTCAAAATAGCCATTATAGGGTATGCCAACACCAAGAGCAGCTGTCAGCTGTAACCAATAATAGGATTTTAGTTTGTCATGGTACCAGGGTTCCAAGTTTTGGCAGAAAAAGCTCTTGGTAATAATTGTCACCATGGAGCCAGTGTCTAAAAGGCATGGACCTGTACACCTCCCATATTAATTGATACATGAGAACCTACAACAGACTCATGATCAGGTTCAGGGCACACAGTGGTTGGGGGAATTGCTTCTGAGCTGTGGCTCCACAACTCAAAGGGAACTAGTTTTTCAACTGCTGACTAGTGGCCTGGGCCTATGTGCTTGGGGCTGTGGGGCAGATGACATTACCAGGGGTAAAAACTCATTCTCCATCATACTCAAATACAAAATTACCTGTTTTTTGACACCTCCTACAAATAAAAGGGACCCCATGGTTAGATTGAGGTCTACAGTGGGGGTTCTGAAGGTGAGCAAGACTCCGAGCAAGCTGATTAAGTTGATCCTGCTGTTGTTTAAGGATATCTTTTACCTCAGCAAATTCCCGAGAAGTGTTACCTGGCAGTGTGGGAAGCTCCCTAGACCCCATATTGAAGACCAGAGACAGATGGCACAATTGACTCCTCCCCCATGCACCCCCTGGCATTCCTTCCACTCCCACCTGATGGGTTCCCCTTGAACATCCAGCAGGGTTGCGGATGGGTGATGGCACACCAGCTGTTTCAACTCAATGTGAAGGGCACAATCATTAACATACTCCACAAACTGGCCTCTCATCTGAATTGGGCATGCCACCAGGCACACTATTTTATGACCTTAACCATTAAACACCTCAATGCATGTTAGAACTCCTGCAAAGTTTCGGCTTCTTGCTGTTTCCTAGAAAAGAAATTGTCTTGCAAGACAATGTATGACTGGGGGCACCTATATGAGTCCTGAAGGATTGCTATAATCTTTGAGGGATTATCCCTCTCTTCTCTGGGCCTATATCTAATTTCATCACAGACCAATTGTTCCAGACCAATTGTTCTGCTACAACATTTACAGGGGGAGGTCTCATCACATTAGTCCCATCCTCCAAGCCTGATGGCCCACTTACTAGCCTGGGCATGGAGTTGCTGCTGGCTGCTTGGGATTCTGATTGTTCCTGCAAGAGAAGTTCATTGCCAGGTTTCAACTGTCTAACTTTGTCCCGTAGAGCCTGCAATTCTTCTTCCATTGCTGCAATACAAAACAGTCAAGAGTGAGTCATACTGGAACAGTGGTGATGAGGGCAGGAGTCCCTTTTTTCTCAGCTGATGATCTGCACGTTGGTCCGGTTCAACACACTGCTGTTTTGCCTTTAAACTAATTGTATTACAAAGTACCTCTATATGACAGTAAATCTTTAAAATAAGTGAGAAGGAAAAAACAAAAACAAAACAAAATCAAGACAAACCAAGTGATAGCAAAGGAACAAAGAGGCTTGGAATGCACGTCTATGCTTATCCTGCCAACAATGCAAGTATGTAGCATGGCCTACTGGGGGTTGGGTACTTAAATAGCCGTCAAGTCAAGTCAATTTTATTTATATAGTGCCAAATCATAACAGAAGTTATCTCAGGGCACTTTTCATATTGAGCGGGTGAAGACCTTACTCTTTACAACCTTATTTATAGAGACCCAACATTCCCCGATGAGCAAGCACTTGGCAACAGTGGTGAGGAAAAACTCCCCTTTAAAGGGAGGAAACCTCGAGCAGAACTGGGCTCTGGGTGGGCAGTCATCTGCCTCGATTGGCTGGGTTGAGAGAGGGGGAGAACACCACCTAGGGAACTGCACCCCTGGAAATACACTCTAATGGCCAATCCACATAGAAAGCGTCTTTGACATCCGTCACTCTCGTGTCTCACAGAACAGATATGCTTCCATTTTATTAAATGTATCAAACCACACTGATTCTCACACTGAGGCCCCCCAATTTTTTCTGCTTTGAGTCCATTTTTGTCACATTTAGTGGAGCATGATCTGCACAGATGGCTGTTTAAATCACACACCTATCCTCCTGTACATGTGTTTTGAACTTATTAAACATATCTACACTGATTGATCAAGGCTCACAGTCAGTCTGTGAGCTTCCCTGTTTCACTGCAGGTAGATTCTCCTCATTCACTACAGTAGGAAATAAAATCAATGCATCAACACATACAAACATTGTTTATGGAAGACAAAGTCAGTGTGGACTGGATGACAGAACACTTATGCACGTCTTGCTTTCGATGTGGATTCCCGTTAAGTGCTATTTTATTTCTGCCAAAAACATCCATACAGACAAGTTGGCAAAGAAGCAGAGATGTGACTCCAAGCTCAAATAATGGTAATGGCTTTAATAAATGATGAGGACTGGAAGCTGCTATACAAAAGAGCAATATTAGTAATTAAAAAAAAACAAAACAGATAGGCATTTCAAAATACAGATTATGAAAATATATTTCTTTTGCATAGTTACAATTTAAAATGTTGAGCATTTTAGTAAATAGAATTTGCCACTTTGTAGAAAGTGGTGTAATGAGGGAGAAAGCAAATGGCAGGGATAAGGACTTACTAACAAAAGATGCCAACAGACACACCACACCACCTGTTTGTGTGTGCCTGCACACACACACACACACACACACACACACACGGAGAGAGAGAGAGGGAGAGAGAGAGAGAGAGAAATGGGGCTGTCTGGTACTGGTTCTGGCTGAAGTGAACTCTCCCATTCGCATTCACAAAAAAGGAGCCCTACATCTCCATGGTAAAACTAAGTATGGTGTCAAACTAATTAGTTTCATAAGTGAATGTTTAGTGTTGACTCCCTACAGGTAAACAAATGTTGATCTGGTGCAACAGGTTACAGATCTGTCTGACACCCTAGAAAAGTATTTTTGGAATCCAGGATGTTTGTGTGTGTGTGTGTGTGTGTGTGTGTGTGTGTGTGTGTGTGTTCACATGTGCCTTCACAGGAGTGTTGCACATGTCCACTGCCAAGTATCACAAAGGGCCGGGACTTTAACGCGTTCATTTCGATTAATTAATTACAGAAAAAATAAGGCACTAAAAAATTCATTTAAAAAACTCATTTAATCGCACTTTATTTCTGCAAATTTCTGCACTCCAGACGTCACAAACCGTTTCTCAGTGCCCTAATTCCTGGCACACCGATCACACTGATGCAGAAGATGCAATGAGTTATGTCCGGTGACATCAGACAACAAAGCTAGGTAACAACAAATATGATGGAGGAAACAGACGAGAGCCGGCCGCTCTCTTCATTTAATCTCTAGCTTGCTCTACCACCACCTCTCTCTCTAGTTTGCTCGACCACCGCCTCTCTCTCTAGCTTGCTCGACCACCGCCGGTTGCTGGCGCTCTCTTTCTTTTTTTGAATGAGTCAGGAAGCAGACAAGTCTAATTTCACTTACATTATCGAACAAAGAGAAACGTCCTCCCCTCGTCCTAGTAACATCTTTGTTAATACTACAGTGCTACATGTAATGTAAACATAGGCTTCTTGTCTGTGTGCCGTAAATCGTTTCATCTGATGTGGCGGGGAATAGCTGTACAGAAATAGCCAATTTTCCTGCTGATGGTCTTATTTGCTTATGTAGATCACAAAGAGGCATCAATATTAAATTGAGACTGTTTCATAACCAGTTAAAAACTCCTCCTTGCTTTAATGCCAAACAGAGTTAGTTGAGTTTACACAAAGTCCTTTAAAAGCTTGAATATAGCCAACTTGAATTTATGAGTTAGAGCCTTGTCAACATTCATTGATGGAAAATAAACAAGATTTTGTTGTTTAAGTTTATGTATATGTCTATCCATTGATTCAGTTGTCTCCCAAAATCCATTTGAATTAAAAATTGA
>OMKZ01052802.1:0-18472 GCA_900302535.1 Neoniphon sammara
ATTTTTCTAAAGCCCTTTCAGACGGGATGTGTTTTACATGAGGAGGTGGGGTAATGTAATTATTACCAGTGCAACGCTGTGGTTTTAGTCCTGTCCAAATCGGTCATGTCAGTGACTTTAAAAGGAATACTCCAACATTTTGGGGAAAAATACCCTTTTTCCAACTTAACCTAATATGACTCGTTTTTTTTAAAAAGTATTTCCTAGACATGTATTTCAAATACACATGATACATTGTGTAAATAAGACTTCCGAGATGCTGTAAGGTGTATTTTTTCAATCTGATGGAGCTAGGCTAATGACTCCTGCAGACTCTATACTGAAGTAACATGCTGGTAAACCGTCAATGGAGTTAACTGGTCTTTCCTTGTGATTTTTTCTTAAAGGTTCTTTAGGTAACTTTGTCTTCACAATTCTGACAAATCACCATTATACAATACATTATACATTATACCAAACTAAATGCACTGAGCAAAGAAACACAAACAAACGGTCTTTCGAGCTGCTGGGGCTGTAGTCTGATTTGTTAAAATCTAATGAGTGGACCTGGACATTACAAAATTTGCACTACCACCTTCACTTTACTGTCTCTTACAACCTCTGGACAGTATAATCAACACTTTCATTGTTACTTACTCCCTGTTATATCAACACTGATACTGTTATACTTATATTTACACTACTGAGCTACCTGTTACATTTGCGCTGCTGTTATATTTGCACATCTCAGTACCTGTTAAAACAATCCTGCACCATCACTGTCACTTACTGCCTGTTTTTTGAAGTATACTCTGCACTTCATTGTCATTCATTCATTCCCTCACTGTCACTGTCTAACATCTCAACCCGCTGGACTCATTTCACTACACTGCATAGTTAATGTCTGCACTTTGTCTGCTGTGTTGAATATCATTCTTAGTGTGTCCCAGATTCAAAAGGCCCTATTTTTGTGAATCTAGCTGCAAGCACAGGTGAAAACAGAAGTTGTGTGTGATAAGTCCTGAACCCTGATAATTTTCAATATAAAAACTTAGAAACTGAGTTATAAGAAGAAAAAGAAAGACCAGGAAGGCCCTTGTACATTCTACAAGCTTAATGTGGATGAAAGATACTGGTAAGAATCAGCCCTTGCTCTAGCCCACTACATATTCTACTTACTTTAAAACTGCACTTCTGATGTGCATGTGAAGAAGTTGACTGCATGGTTAAAGAATTTATTTCAATGTCAAACAGGCAAGTATAACTTACATAAAGTGGGTTATGTGATTTTGGAGGGACTATGTGGATTACAATTTGCCAACTAAATGTACAAAAATAGCATTGACCATCAACATCTGTGCTAAGAGGTGATGTGAGGAGGCAGAGGCACAAGCTAATTCTGTATCCTAAAATCGTGCTGTGCCACATTATTTCAGTTGATACTATCCTCTTGTATGCTCCCGGCCCATTTCAGTTTTGGTGTGATCCTGTGCAAAGTGCCCATTAACGGTAACATTACAGATGTCCTGTGTTTACAATTGCAGACATTGTCCTGAAAAGTAATCCCATCTGAAAAGGGTTTAACAAAGATGTAGAGGAGAAGTTATCAGGGAGTAGAGACAGGAGATTTATAGTTACTGCAAAAGTATAAACACTCATATTGTTTATTAAATAATACAAAAGTTTCATTCGAGGTTTTTGTGTTTTTTCTTTGATTTAAGTTACAGGCAGTTTATGAAAGTAAAGTGTTTTGCATTTTTGTTTTTTTTTGGAGTTAGTAAAAGAACAACTGGGTAGCTGGAGTGAGCAGTGATAACCACCATGAAAACTCAAACTTCATCCACAGAAAATCCAAGAGAAATGATGTTGCCGATTCCCATTTTATGCCAAAAAAAACAAAAACAAAAAAAACAACAAAACAAAACAAAAACAGCAGGGCCAAGGATGCCTTACCAGGAGAACTGAACTGAGCAGAACTGAACAGTAAGAACTCTGCAAGAGTTCTTACTGTTCAGTTTTACTGTAAGACCTTTGTAAGACCTCTCATACTGTGAGAGAAAAGAATAAATGTGAGTAGACTTGTATTCTTAGATCAAAGGATATGACAGAAGCTATAGAGTAACCCTGGGCAAGTAATTAAGCATTTTTTGTTTATATAGCACCTTTCATTACAGTCACGAAGTGCTTCACATTGCGAAATAAATACTGTATGGACACATAACAGAAATTATGAAACAAATGGAGACAGTCAATGAAATACACAATGAAAAGGAAAAAATACTACTACTAATAATAAATATAACTAATAATTCTCTTTATGTTCAAACTGACCTTATTTGCCTAGTTTTTGTCACCATGATGATCGATGTGTTGAAAATTTTATTCCAAAACCATACTATGAGCTGTAATTCGTTGGTTAATTTTAAATGAACGAAATGTGGTTGTGAGCATTCCAGCAGGAAAAATGAATAATAAACACTAAAGCTGTAGCAATAAAATTCTGTTCTTCTGTTATTTCTGATATGCTGTTAAGACTGACAGCCATTAGAGTAAGCATGGGCGATTATGAGCAAAAATGATCTAATGGACTATTTTAACTGAAAGGTCAGAATAATTCTTTCAATACAGTTATATAAAGACATGAGGAACTGGAAAGCGGCAGTTCCAGCAAACAGGGGTATATAAAGCTTTATAGTGAAGTGAGACATGAAATGTTTAACACATTCAAATGTCATGGTGGCAGAAACTAGGAAAATAAGGTCCAGGTTGAAAATAGATGGAATTTACTTCATAAAACAAACACTAATATTTCTATTAATAATATTAATTATATGGAGGCCATTCCTGAGGCTTGCAATTAAAACTGCAAAGACACTGTCACATTTAGTTTTTAGGGTTGAACCCTGGACTAAACTATCAAGCCCTACTCAGAAAACCTAATGGACCAAGCAGTGCTGTGAAGACTCAACAATTCAGTATTGTAAGCTTGAGCCTGACCATGCAATGCTTTGTAGGTGATGAGAGGGATTTTGAAAATCAATTCTGTACTTGACTGGAAGCCAGTGAAAAGGGGCCGGTATTTGGGTGATGTGTAGGGACCTATGGCTAGTCTTTGTCAAAAGCCTGGCAGCAGTTTTCTGCATCGACAGGAGTTGGGTCATTACTGACTGGCTGAGGCAGGAGGACAAGGCATTATAATAGTCTAGATGTGATGAGATAAAAGCATGAATGACTCACTAAATTGGGGAAAGACAACTGATTAGAATTTGGCAGGGCTGAACTAACTATGCATGTTGCACAAAATCCACACAAGAGTCAAAGATATCACCTAGGTTTTTAGAGGAGGACTTTATCTTGGAAGCCAGGAGACTGGAAATCTGCTGAATGCTGGGTGACAATACAAGAATTTCTGTTTTATCTGAGTTAAGCTGGAGGACATTTAGTGGGATGCAACTCTTAATAGCAGATAGACAGTTTGCAAAATGGCTTATCTGCTAAGATCACTGGGCTTAAAAGATGCATACAGCTGTGTGTCATCAGCGTAGCAGTGATACAGCATTCAATTAAAATGACAAATTACATGACTCAGGGAAAGCATTTACAATGAAAACAGAGTAGGCCCAAGAATAGAGCCCTGAGGAACCCCACATGTAAGCCGACACATTATCACCAACAGTTACAGAAAATGTTCCATCAGCCAGATATGATGCAAATCAATCAATCGAACGCTGCACCAAGGTCAAACATTAAGTAAATAGAGTATTCCACCACCATTACATCATAACACATTAAAATGTTGTTTGTGACCTGAGCTTAAGACGTGTCGTGTTTTTTTTCTCAAAGATGTTACTTGTTTCCTATCACATTTGAGAACTGATGGGAAAACACTTTGATGTATTTGTATAAAAAGGGAAGTTTGGGTCTGTAATTTTATGTATTTTATAGCTTGCTGGAAAGATTCATAGACACATTGAGATACAAAAAAAGCTAAAGCTATATGTACAATGGAAAGAATGCTGGGTCAAATATCTCTCATGACCTGTTTGGTAGGACAAGTCAACAGGATGGGGACTGCATGTGAGATGTAACATTTGAGGTCATAACATTGACAGAGCTAGTCATGGTGGAATCTGGGACCTGACTGAATCTATTTTACCTAATAATAAATAAATAAATAAATAAAGACTTTATGGTCCTCCTTAGAAAATAAGAGTTATCAAGCCTATCAACAGCAACAAAACAGAAACTTGTTTGGCCCTTCTACATTCTTGAATTAGGCTATCTATAAAGATTAATTAATTGCAGAAGAGCTTTTGTTTTCAAGGGTGCTACTGCATCCAAAGCTAAGGAGCAGATATCATTTAAGTGGCTACCAATTCATTTGCATGACAGAATGAACAATAGTTCTCCTCTCACTTAATTAGGCAAAGGCCACTGAGCATTTACCAGCTGAATGACCATTAAGGATGTGGGAGCGAATAGTTCATTTATGTGGAGTAATCAACATTAAAAGAAATATTAAAAGCAATATACTTACAAAGATGTGCAGGGTGCTCAAACCAAGGGTAAAAAAAAAAGGTAAAGAGTGTGACCGTGGCTAAGCCATCAATCAGACATGCATGAAATCAAAAGATTCAGATATTTAAAAACTCAGAAGCAATTCTGTCTGAGGTTTTGTCAACATGAATAATAACATCTCCAACAGCTATGGCTCTGTCCATTTTTAACACCACAGTCACAGAACTCTGACAAAAAGCTATTATTTTGGCCAGGGGGACAATAAATCAGAATAGAGAAAACAGCACCTCTGATCATCTTCACTTCAAAAGTGGGAAATTCCCCAACAGGCACAACTTGACAACCAAAGCATCTCTGGGATACAGCTGCTAGGCTGCCATCACAGTCAGACAGCCTTGGAGAACTCATACACAATTAAGTGCTTGAGCCAAGTCTCGAGCAGGAAATCCAATCCCAATGACACAAAAAATTCATTTAAAATTTAAAATTGTTGCTTGATAGAGACCTTACATTGATCAAAGGGGAGTCCTCATTCTCAACTCAGTACCGGGTTTGAAGTTCACAAAGCCTATTTATTACAAGGATTTTGGCAGACTCAAAAGCACCCCCTGAAGAATAATGTCTGTTTTCTGTTAAAATATCCACAGTCTGCAACTTTATTATAGTACTAAATATAAAGTTTTGAATTTGAGGAAGGGAAATGCATCATGTCAAAATCAAAATCAAATGTTAAATCTTACTTTCCAATTTCAAATGCCTTTTTTTTATCATTATTATTATTATTATTATTAGCATTATCATTATTATTATTGCAGTTATTATTATTTATTTAAAGCCTTATCTCAAATCTTCTCTAAGGATGCGTATGGTAGCAAAAATAATTCTTGCTAATTACTGTTTACTACAAGCTAAAGACCTTCCTCTACTCTCTGAGCATAGCAAGTAAATTGTTTTGATAAATAGAGTACATTACTTATCATAGGCATTGCTTATTTGTTTCATTATTATTTTGTTTAATGACACAGTGATTCCTCAGAAATGAAACATTAGCTAGGCCAGACTATTCATAATGTCATTGTGGGGCAAGATGCCCACAGGCGGCTTTTTAGGTGACTTCTCGCAAAAGGTGTAGGGGTTGATTGATCAAGGATTTGCAGGGCTTTTTCATGTACAAACGAGACAAATAGTGTCTGTCCTTGATTTACCAAGGTGCTGCAGAGCAGGTTTGTGCTGGTGAAATAAAAAAAAAAGAAAGAAAGAAATTGTGTGTGTGTGTTAGAGCACACGCACACATTGACCTCTCACCTCAAAGCATGAAAGATGTCAAAAAGAACATTGAACAGAATTAAGAAAGCCAGTCTTTCTCAGCACTCACGAAAGAAGAGTGGACAGTTGTAAAATTAACGACGTTGTTTTTCTTCCAGAGAGACTACACTAACCTGGAGTTCCCTTATCCTGCACAGATGAACTAATGAATACACACACATGATCTAATGAGCCTGTATATTTGTCTGAACTGATTTAATTCACTTCTACACAATTGAGACAGGTGTATTAAACACATCATGTTATAATCATGACTTACTTTTAAATTCTACAGGAAAGAAGTTCCAGTTCTATGGGTGAACCACCCTAAAACCTCATTCCTTCCTCCCTCTACTCTCTCTCTATCTACCAAGGGTCATAAATTTACAGATAAACTCCACATTCCTTTCCTAAGAGCCTCTCTTCTCCTCATCCCCTTTATTCCTACTAAATGAACATCTAAAATAGTCAGAAAATGCCTATTGAAATGTATAAAATATGTATCCTGACTTGTCTAATCATTGTTAGCCTTTAGTGTGAAGGCTAACAATCCAAGTAGTAGAAAGCCACAAGCCAAGTAGTTTAGCCATCGCACGCCATTCGCCATTTGAATGCCTATTTTTTGTAATTTCCTATTTTTGTCACGTAGTATTTTTGTGTATTAAAAATTATCTCTACACTTTAAGCCTGGCTGTCTCGAAATCAGGAAACCGTCATCAAGACTTTCTCCAAGAACCTTTTTATTGGTTAGAGTAGTAGGGCTTCAGCATCAAGCTCTACAGCCTGCAACTGCACGCATCAAGACGGGAAAACACACGCCCCGCCGTGTGTTTACTCTGCGGCCTCAGCTAGTCTGAGCCCATCCAGCATTGGACCCATTCTCCAAGCTAAAAGTCTGAACCAAAGACCTTCCAAGACCTCCAGCGGTTCTCATCTGGCTGTCGCCTTGGCAACCCGAAGATCGTGGAGTCTGCCTCGCCATGCTCAGCAATCTCCGTGAAGTTCGCCTCCTCATCAGCCCTACATCGCTGCTGAAACAGTAGGAAACCAACCATCTTCCATGTGCATTGCGTTTCACTCATTAAATTTCCTCATTCATTCATGCCTTCATTAGTTCGGTTATTTATTTACTCATCCTTTTTGTGTATTCAGTTTTCTTTATTCGTTCCTATTACTTGGCAGACTATTTCGATAAACATTTAGATTTATCTCCAAGTCGTTGTTTTTGTGTATTCCTTTAAAGCAAAGAGAGATCCCTGTATTGGGAAGAAAGACCTTTCAGATCTGAGACTGATCAGTTTGGTCTGCTTTCCTTCAAATGAAGGAGATGCCCCAAATTTCAACCAGTGTAAAACTCAAATACAACTTTTCTTGCTTTCATGCAGCAGTTCAGACACAGGTATTTAAAGACACAAGTAACTGCACCTTGAATTTTTAACTATGTTGAAAAGATTCATTTAATTGCTTTTTAAGCGCGCGTACAACAAGGTCAGGGTTATAATCACAGCTGGTTTGCACTGCATCCTGAAAAGCACTGGTACAATGAGCCTTGGTGCACTGATCAAAAGGTGTAGGTGTTTTCTGTGGAATTTGTTGCTTGTTCAGTATGTGCTTGCAGTAAAACATGAAAAGTCGTTTGAATAGAGAGAGAAAGGAGGGATGATACCATGAACATCATTAGTTCAAGGAATTCAGTGCAGCATTGGAGGTGCAGGTGCAGAACACACTGCACTTCACCAGCCTGATCTCAACATCAAAGAGATTTGTATGAAAATTAACACTCCCTAATGTGGTTTATTATATTATGACAGGCTCATGTTAGAATTCTACAGTAGCTGTTCAGCAGCTCCAGGAAATGTAAAACTCGTATAGGTCAAATTGTAAATTAAGCAAATACATTCTTAGAGATATACTGACACAATTTTTGCTTCCCTCCTAACACATAAAAATGAGAAATTAGATGTGTTGTGAAGACTCCTAGGACACTGCAAGTTCCAATTTTATTCCCGACATGAAGCAGTGGGCAATTACAGAGATGTTTATCACTTATCATTTATCACTGTAAAATTTTCTCAGTTCCATTTGCCACTTCCATAATCACATCAAGTCGGGGCAAAGATCTGTATTCATCCCTTCAGAGCAGCTTTCATTCCAGGCAGATTGCAATGATTGTGTACAGCTATTGAGAAGGCTGAGGATAGTTAAAGTTCTGCAATCTAACTGTCAACACTGCCATTTCTGTCTGAAAATGTGTGCCTATTTCGACACTTTTATTATTACTTTTGATAGTCAGAATACACATAACAGTACGGTTACCCTAACAGTACCGGTGTTCCATTAATATGTAAACTACACAGACACATCTACCTTTCCTCCAGGGAATGAATGATGAGTTTTCAAACAGAAAATCCGAGCGACATATCCTCTGTTTTGGCAGGCTTTCTATGTTATTCTGTCACTCTGGTGTTTGCTGTCACCCACCATACCAATTTAGCTTTAACTCCCCATGTCAAATGAGACATTTATTAGCATCTAGCTAATTGCATAGACAGCAAATCTAACATTTTATAGAGGTACATCTAGCACACAGCATTGTAAACAAGACATAGAATTCAACTGGATAGACTGCGCATGTCCTAGTGTTTAATAGTAGAAATGTAAGATTCAGCACAGCTGCTGCTAAAATGTAAAATGTCAAATGATTCCTTTGACATGTTTTGACCAAATATCTCCATTATTTCAACAATGTTATTATTGCCAAGCATTCTATGAGTTCTGCCATATCACCATTTACGGTGGCTTCTTAGAATGGACATTTTCAGTCTACTCGTTGAAGCTCTATGTTGAGGGTTTTCATACGATACCATACTGAGGGTGGGAACAGAAGGTGTCAGTGTCAAGCTGGATGGCGGAGATGAGAGGTGCTGATGTTTACCTGGGTGATGTGATATGAATGATCCAAGTGCGAAGACAGGAAGACACCTGCTTATCATCACTGTCCTCGTCTCCCCCTTCTCCAGAAAGTTAACTTTTGCTGGCGCCCTTGACTCTTGGTGACATGAACTGGTGATAAATGATGTCTGTGTGGGGAAAAGAGGTTCTTCCTCGGGAGTTTATGTTGGCTCTGCGGCGGCGCCCTCAAAAGATAACACTTTTCCTAAAAATAAATAAATAAATAAAAATAAAAAATCTTAAAATGAAACAATTACCTGGAGTAATCTGAATTTATTCAAAACGAAAATATTGTGTAACCTCAGGTATCACTAACAGTCACGGCAGGCATCTGATTGCAGAAGTTGGTCTGTGGCAATTTTAATAAGGAGGCCAGATGAATTAACATTTCCAATCTGATTCTCCCCTTTTCTGTTGGGTAAAGTAATAATAATGATAATAATGATCATAATAATAATATTAATAATATTAATAACATATTTAAAAGGACACTTCTATTAATGGTTTGGTAAAATATCCATGGTTGGATATTTTACAATATTTTATATTATAGATATTTTACAATAGATATTTTACAAGTTTTTCTTTTACCATGAACTATATTCAGGAAGTAGACTGAGCTTATTTACTCCTTTGGCACCTTTACTGTATCTTAAAAACCACACTGAAACATTTCGATTCCCACAATTCACAAAACACTTGTTTTAACTTTGAAAATAAAATATGGCCAATATATTGACACTTTGGCAGGCCTTGTCTGTCTCTGTCTTTCTCTCTTTCTATCGTATTGATATTTGCAGTCACTCTGTAGTTTCCGTAAGGCAACCTCAAAGTCAGTCAGTAGCTGACAGCTGAGTGAATATTATAGCATGAGGTGGTAGCTTGCTGACTTTTGAGGCACACTCTCACGCTCATATACTTTCTTTCACTGTGGTAATGATAAAGACAGGCTAGCCAAGGGTATATTAGAGGTGAAGTTATGAATGCCATTGTTCTAATGTAAAATAACTCTCCAAAAAGAACAGAGCTGGTTGAAGTTTCACCGCTGCCTATACGATAATTACATTTCTTCTCAAAGGAGAGTGGGCCCGAGTGATTCAGTCCACCTCTTTCATGTAACGGACAATTTAGCTGAGAGGTCTGAAGAGGAGAAATATGGTTTAGAGCCCTGAAGAAACTTTAAATCTTCAAAATGAAAAAAGTAGGAGTTAGTTTCCCAGTCAGACTCATGTATTTGACATTTTTCTGTTGAAATGCTGTGGCTTTTGTCATCCTGAGGTCATAGTTGATTGTGTGCAACTTTGCTCTCTAAATACAATTGAAGAGACATGGTTAATTTGTTTTTGACTGGGATCATAATGTATCAAGTGATAGCTATGCAGCAAAATAACCAATGCCACAGGTTTACTTCAATAATGAAGCAAAGGCAGTTATTGGGGCCAAATGGCATATAGATCTGCTTTATTTACAATGTTACTTCTCAAATATAGTAGAGAAGAAAAAGTTATAGGAAACAGTCATGCTGCGATGGGGCACACACCTGACCCTGAGCGGTGGTAGTGAGGAGTATCCAACACAGGGAAAATGAATGAAAATGCCAAATAAAAACACAAATGCCACCACAAGTCAGTAAAAGAGAGAATACCACCACCAACTGTGAACTCCCTGTAAACCAACTGCCCCAATGACCGGGAGCCACCACCAACTAAATGAACTGTAACCAGTGCCCTGCCTTTGACCACAAAGCACTCTCCCTTAATTAAAGTACAATAGGACAATTATTTAAGACCAGAAATATACAAATCAAACCATCAATTTTACACAAACAATGCCCTACCTTTTTCTGCACGTATCATCTAACCAGTTTGTTCTTTTCAAACAGCATTTTCTCTGGTTAAAACCTGTGGATACAGCAACTTGTCAGTGTCATGCAGTGTTAAAAGACATCTACACAGCAGATTAGGGGGTTGTTTGGCCTACCAGGAGCACAGGAGGAGCTTCAGCAGCCACACCAGGTCAGAGCAATGCCAGCAAATGCCTGCTGTACTCACTAGAACTGACTTAAAACTTTTTAGCCATTCAAGGGCCTTGGCTCCATTGAATGCCAATAATCACACCTGTAGTCTATATCTACTTAACCTGTCTCTGACAGGTTTGCATGCCCTTTCATCTGCATTACTCCTATCTCCCCCAGGTCCTAGTGCCCTTCCTACCACATTAGGTGATAGTATTTTGACTTTCCAATGTTAATATTCAACTTGGTATCAAGCTAGGTGTGACACTTTGCCTAGCCATAACCTTAACCTTAACTGATATAAAATTGATAAGTTAAAAGTCAACTGATAGTCTATTCACATTGTATTAACATTGACTCCACTGTGAAACTCACCTGATTCAAAGTTGATACTGAGTTTAAACTGAACACTGGACAGTCCAAATAAATTGTAACCAGGGCTTATCACTTCATCACTAACAAATGTCAGCAATCTAGCATTTGGATAATGTCACCTTGTTAGCTAGCTAACCACAGTGTCTGTACACTACTGTTTTGATGTAAAAATACATAAATACATAAATTAATAATAATAAAAAAAAGATTTGCACTTATCTCTAAATGCTAACTGATATCTAATTTATCTACTGAAAGCCAGGATTAGTGCCTAGGAGTTGATTTTTTATGGTTTGGAGTAGAAATGATCATATTATTCACTTCTACTTTACTGAATGGATCTATGGCCACACCGCAGCTAGCTTTTTTTCTCCCTATCCTGGTTGTTCAATATTTAGACAGCCAGGGGACCTCCGTGATAATGCCAGCTGTGACTGCTACCAGATTAACTCACCTGCAAAGCCTCTATAGGTTATCAGGTTTACACAAAGACAACAAAAGTTCAACAGCAGACAGCACTGCAAAGGTCCGCTGGCACTGAATTTGGGACTGATAGCTGGACCAGAATAATTTCTGGACTGAGTGGGCATGCTAGCCCTGCAGAAGGCTGCTGTTACATGTATCAACTCATGCACTGTTTACTTCCACAGCCAGGGATGACCCTACCTCTTACCTTAATATATAGACTTTGATCCAGGGTTTCTGTTGACAGGTATATGATGTTTTTTGGTTGGTAAAATGTTCAGTTGTCCAACAAATAAAAATATTGCTGGCAAAAATGTATGGTGGAAAATATTGCAAATCAATCAATCAATCAATCAAGCAGCAGTTCCTGTAGCATAATCCAAGTGTTCTAAAGTGATTGCACAGCCAAACATTTACACACGTCAAACATTTACACGTTTAAATGACCTAATTAACTTGTATACACAAATGGGAAATTTTACATAATGTTACATTATCTCTCTTTTTTTCACCATCTTTGTTGAACTTTTAGGTTCACATATTCAGCAACTTTTAGCCAGTAAACTTACTAAAGGACGATGGAATGGAAAGTATACCTGCAGTGTAGCACATGGGCTAAGACATGAATAGAAACTGGAATTGTCCTTTTAAAATGGAAATAACAACACTGATGAATCTGTTCATCTTTATTTTGTGGTTGCAGTATAAAGGAGCTCTGCCCCACTTGTTTTCTAAAATAGTCACCAAAAAGGTTACTTTTATTTCAGGGTCTGTTTTGTTTACTTATGACTAAAAAGTACTTGAATACACAGCATATTTATAACTGTCACACTCAGAAGTGCCTGGTTAGGAGCGGCAGTTGAGGGCAGCAAGACACCAGATTGCTAAAAGCCAAAGGCGATCAAGAAATAAATTTTCCTTTCTGTTCTTCTCCGCTAATAAAATGGCTTTGCTGGATTGTAATTGGTTTGTTTTGGTTTTTGCTATTTAAATTTGTTTTTTAAAAGGAGTGTCTGGTAAATGCTCTATTCTGGCATGCTTGAAATCTTATCAGTCCTGTTAGCTGGGAAAAAAAATGTTATCATGTCATGTGGATTTGATATGATCAAGAACTGGGTACCCAGAGGAAACCCATGTGAAAACAGGGAGGGCATGCAAACTCCACAGAGAAGGCACCAGGGCCAATATTCAAAAAGGGGACCTTTTTGCCAGATCCCATTAGGGGCGAAGTCCTTGGAACTTAAATGTCACTAACTAACTTACCGACATACTGACTGAGTGGCGACAACCAAACATTGCTCGGGACGGGGTCCACTAAGCACAGCCCTGGCTGTTCCAGTTAATGTGAGACGACAGTGCTAACCACTGAGCTACAATGTTTAAGGGCCAATGTCCCTTTTTAGCCCATCGCCTCCCTTTCTACTACAGTTAATTATTCCTTCGTAACTGCAGTGAATTTAAAAGGTGAAGTCAGTAAGGGATCATGCCTTTGCCCCGGTCCATCTATTGCAGAGAAGCAGCAGATGTTCCTAATATTTCATACTCTGACTTGCAATGTAGCAGTTGTCATTACAAACTTCCAACCAGGACAAAAAACAGAAACAAACTGCGCTGTACTGTAATAATCTTTTGTTTGTTTTTTTCCCCTTCTTTTTCCCCCCTGTAGTATGTCCTTTTCCCTCTGCTGTCCCCCCTCTGGTGGATGGTGCTTGTTTAGACTTTGTTATTGTTTCTTTATGTAATGCTGCTGAGCCAGAGAAAGAATGGGCCTAGCGTACACCACAACAATACTGTGATGGATGAGGGCAGCTGCTGTAATTATATGAGAACCAACAGGTAACCGAGCACAGAGACAGAGACCGGCGGCCTGCCTGGGGATGATAGCAGCGATCTGCTCAGCTCTGGTTTGTTTCGTTTTGTTCTGCTCTGTGGCCGGGAGAAGCAGAGATACTGTTGTGAGGAAACACACAACACACACACACACACACACACACACACACACACTCACACTGGGCTTGTAACGTGCTGAGAGACACCAATGTGTGTAAGCTCAGTGTCTACACATACACACACACACACACACACACACACACACACACACACGTGCAAGGCTTAATAGGACTTAATTCAACTCACACCTATGAAATGTTCACCTCTACATGCATACTAATAAATTCTCCCATGTGAAATACACAAATGAAACATCTGCATGTACCCAAACAAGTCACATAAACGTGCGCGCGCACACACACACACACACACACACACACACACACACACTCATACTACTAAATGCTCACACATGAATATATAAAATTTGCACATACATTATATACTGTATGTAAAATAAATGTTTCACATGTATGTGTATTTCATTCAGCATGTATGTTTCATATGTGAATGGGAAAATATGAATTAAGTCCTACATGGCTTCTCATAAACATACTTACAAACAGGCATTCCCAAGTTATGAGTATACAGTACAGAACAATATAGGGGGTCTGTGTGCCCTTATACACTTGTTCCCATTGGCTGTTTTGTATGTCACTTTAGCAATACTGTTTCTGATAAACAGTCCTGCCCATAAAGTCATTGGATTGACTGAGAGAGCGAGAGAAAAATGCCACTTCAAGGTTTTCCCACTTGAGTGTATTACAGAATTATTGTCGCAGACGATAGCTAACAGAGACAGACAGATTGAGGTCGTTACACAAGAGAGGGAGATGAGAGAGAGAGAAAGAGAGAGAGAGAGAGAGAGAGAGAGAGAGAGAGAAGATGAAAAGGGATTGGTGGTGGGGGGGGATCCCTGCTGTTTCAACGGAGTGTTCCTCCAAGAAGAGGAAGATAGGGAGAAGAGAGAGGAAATAGTGGGGGAGTAGAAGAGACGGAGGAGACAGGAGGGGTTTCTAAAAAGTGAGAAACACTGCTTTAAAAATCTGATGGGCTAGAAATGTGAAAGATTAAGCAGCATCAAAGAGAATGTGTAGGAGGTGGTTTTGTTGGGGTGAAGCAGTGATGAAAGCCAAACAAGGGGAAGTGCAGTGGTGTCATGCGAAAGCCTCAGCTAACTCCTGTTTTGGTGTATTCATTTTATTGTTCAACTACAGATTCCACTGTCCTTTACATGGCAATTAAAGGAAAATTACACCCTCAGGAACTGTGATGCTCACATCTGTGATGCTCAAAGGTGTTGCAATTTACTTCCTTGTTGCACCCACTTTCCCTCGACCTGCTTTGTCAACTTCTGCTTTAGTGATTTCCCAGAAAATCACTAAATTTCCCAGAATGCCTCTCAGCATCCCCCAAAGAACAGGTGTGAACTTGCTCCATTTACCTACAACTGGAGTAAATGTGTATGTGAGGAATAAAGTTAGCTTGATATTGGATATTTAGTCAATAATAATTTTTCTACCTTCAATAACTTATAAAACAAACAAGAAAAAGTAGATAAATTAATTCATCTGTGATGGCTGGGAGAGGAAGAACAATTTACAACCACTTTCAATAATTGAAAAGTTTTTCCTTTGCAACTTTAATTTCAATGGGAAACACGCTCCAGTAGTTGTAAATTGTCCTTGTTTTTCTAGTAATACATTTATTCACTAATATCTTTGTCCTTGTTTGTTTTACAACTTATCAAAGGGGAAAAATCACTATCCACTGAAAATCTTATATAAAACATTTTGGTTTTAACTTGGAAAGTATAGCAGTGGCAATGCTGGCAGCTGTTGCCAGTGCAGGAAAAGTGAGAGTAAAATGCATTGTATGATGGATTATTGAAGTTACTTTTTCTAAGATGGATTTCTCCTTGTATGATTGTTGAACGCTGGTGCAGCTTTTAGAAAGAAGCCCTTGCTCTATTGATTCTGAGGAACTTTGAGATTTTTCCTTCAGTTGTCACATATTCCAACATAAATACATCTAAATCCGCTCTCAACAGTGTTTGAAATAGAAAGAAAGAATTGTTTGTGTATATGAATTTTGTGATGTCAACCCTTGGATGCAAGACCTAGGCCAAAATAATCTGATACTATCATTTTTGTTGTGTAGGTTTGTAAATAAAATATGGCTATACCACTCTTTCATATTTCTTGTAATTCTCAAAAACCAGTTTGTATAACCCGAAATAATTTCAATTTCAGTTGTCTCTTTCATACTTTTTTCAGAAGGTGCAGGTTTTGCAGCACTACCCCAAGTTGTGACTTGGTGTAGTGCTGACTTTTTATTGATTTATAATTGGAGTTTTATACTTTTATTATGTTTCATAAATACTAAACGTGCCATATTCTGGAATAGAGACTTAAAAAAGGCCACACCAGCATCATTTTACACAGAACATACCTATGTATTACAGCCTTTAGGCATGTGTGTAACCTGTAGCACCACCCACGTCACATAATATCACCACCTCATGGAGAGTCTAAGGTAGAACTTGACGGACCTATAAATATAAACTTGCACACTTATAGGTCTGTAAAGTTTCAGTTTATAGGGTGTGTGTGTGTGTGTGTGTGTGTGTTTGGGCACACACACGTTGGTGCAAATATGCTGATTCAAAGTGTGCCAGTATCCAAACTATCAGAGTGCAAACGCAACCTTGGACCATGAAAATACTGTGTGTGGTCTGTGGGTTGCACTACAGGTTGCAGACACAAAGTCATTTAAATTCTGCATAGTTCTGCATAGTTCAGCAAAACGGTGCAAGTACGTCAAATGCTTAATTCTAGGGATCTACACCAAAGTATATCCTCCACCCTATATGTATGGGATAATCCACTCCAAGGTGGTGTTCTATCAAAAAATAATGACCTCTGTTATCACTAAGAACAAATAATGTATTGTGGTAGTTTATTTACTGTAAGCAAAGAAATTACACTAAAAAGTTTTTTAGCATGGGGATTGCCATCATGTTTTTTGTCTCAAAGTTGCCAGGTAGCCAAATTAGCATATGGCAGGCAGGCAGCTAGCTAGGAGAGGCACTTACCCTTTTCCTGGATTGGAGGAAAGTAGCTCCACTTTTCAATGCCTGCAGTGGTTACAGCCCAGTTATAGTTAACAAAAGTTAATGGAAATGTAATTCTGTGTGTCGTAAGTGAGCTACTGAACTGACTTCTATCTGTATATGTAGCTAGCTTACTAACATTAGCCTACAACACACAGCAGCAAGGCCTCATGAGGTGCAATAATATGGAACAAACAGGTATGGTGATGAGGTTGCAGCCTTACAACCATAGACTGGATATAAAGATGGATGATGTGACAGCTCCCCAAAAGTGAAGCCAAAACATCTGGATCGCCCCCTGGTGGCTGGCTGCAGTAAACTCCGCCCCCTCCATGTTAGCGGATGGGACGTGGGCCAAACTAAAAAATCAAACTACAAGTCAAATAAATTTTTCCCAAAGATGGTTCCTGTCATTTAAGGTAGTTCTTATGACGCTGATCTATGTTCAAGTGTTAATTTTTCTGATGCTTTTAATTAGTTATTTGATGCTATATAAAGGGGATGTGACACCTGTGATTGACAGCTGCTCTGAGTGAAGCTGTCGCGGAGCCGGCACCTGTGGACTTCTGCTCAGGAGGTGTATGTGGGAATGCTGAGAGGAGATGAACGCTAACTTTCCATAACCTTGACTTTTAGTTGTTGTATTTACCTTATCAACAAGCCTTCAGTCGTAGTACAACCAGCGGCAATGACGGTTAAGATTGGAGCTGCTAGGCTACCTGAAAAGTTCAGGAGGTGTGTGCTCGCGATTTAGTCGGGAGACTTGGGCGGGGCTTCAATACTCCCCAATCTCTACTGCGCAGACTCTGGCTCCAATTGACGTCACCAGGGCAAGATGACAGCGCTTGTAAATGCGATATTTTGGCTTCACTTTTATAGAGTGGGAGGAAGTGGAGACACGTTGTCCATCTTTATATACAGTCTATGCTCGCAACGGTCTTCTATTGAGAAATAACCAGCTGCAGAATGCTTTAACTGACCAATCAGAACTTAGCATTCAACATAGCAGTGTTAGAATTACTGTATAAGACTATTTAATATAATGAACTTGTGAGTGACCCAGGTCATGGAAAAGTGCTTGTTTTAAGGTCATACATTCATGGGTTAACTAACAAGGTCTAGTAGTGACGCTACTTGTTTGTGAGCATCTACAAATTAGTACAAATTGTTTTCACATGCCATTTTGCATTCCTTTATTATTTTAGTGAAATGGATGGCAGGGAGATTAGTGGTTGAAGAGGTTGCCTCTCAGCTTGATGACCCTTGTTCCAGCCCCATCCTGGCAAGCATCCATCCGACTGAAGTGTCCTTGAGCAAGGCACTGAATCCTGCTGTGGGCTAGTGAAAGAGCAATTTCCCTACAGGGATCAACAAAATATCACATTATCGCATTTTAAATGTCAATTAGGAGGGATGCAGAATGGTTGCCCCCGATGTTGGAAAGCTGTGACTGAAAACTGAAAGCTGTGTCCTCTGTATCCCGGCGTATACCCTTGACTGCACCACAGCAGCCCCGCTTCCTCCGACCCCAGAGTGGCTGAAGTTCAGCCTGTTGTCGTTTATTAGCCCGTCCCTCTTTCCCTGTGCGACTTTGTGGGTCCCGCTGAACAAGGTTGTCGCTCCGCTGCAGTGCAGTTCATCATCATGCATATGTTCCTGCGCTAATCTAACTGCACCATAACAAATGAGCTGATTATCCACACCTTGTCTCTGGGTGGGGGTGGAGAGGTGGAGTGTGTGCGAGTGTATGTGTGTGTGTGTGCATGCGTGCATTACTGCGTGTAAGGGAGAGAGAGAATAGGCAACGGGAACAGGTGTATAAGGGGGTACGGACACCCCATATATCATACTGTTGCAGATAT
>OMKZ01052806.1:0-17145 GCA_900302535.1 Neoniphon sammara
TGACAATATTAACATTGCACTCTAAGTGTGTGTGTGTCAATGATATTCCACCCCACCCTCCTCTAGTTTGCACTGCATTATTAGTACTACTACTTTGGCACGATTCACACATGCTGTCTTTTCTACCATTATCTGTTTTGTAAGTTGCACTAGATGAAAGCATGAGATGAGCATTTAGGCATAAGAGCATGCCTGAACTTTACACAGAAGATGCATTATTAAAAAAAAAGGCCAGGGTCTTAGCAATTTAAAGTATTTGGATAACTTGTCAGAATTAATGGATGGGGCAGAGCAGTCGCAACAGGAAAGGAGCCAGCTGAGCAGTGCTAGCTAGAATTATGCATTTTGCTCAGTGCAGGGACCTTATTTATGCAGAGGTACTCTGACTTAAACACAGCTTTCATGGTACGACATTTCAAATAATATAAAACATTAAATCTAATACACTTTCAAAATATCAACTGTGAGATTGATATTACAGGAAACTGAAGAATAAGTATGTATACTGGTCATTATAACATTCAGGATATTGTCAACATAATAATAAAAAAACAAAAAAACACCACAACACCACCCTGTGAAAGGATCAGCTGTGGTGTGTGTGGTCCATTTCCCGAAACAATCAATCCAAACATTGCTAAAAGGAAAAGGCCGATCTTTACTAATGTAATGATTGTGTCTTGAAAATGAGTATGTTAGCCATATGTCAAAGAATTCTCAATAATCAGATATGATCCCATATGAGGATTTAATGATGATGTTTGAAAATGTCCATTGCAAACAGAAGTCTTGGGAAATGCTGTGGAGTAGCTCTACTCAGAGGCAAACAGGAGAAATGAGTATACATGCACAGTTAATTGTAAGACGTTGGTAATTGTAAGGTTTTATAAATAAATTAATTGCACTTGACCTCTCCGGTAACAGTTCTTACCAGCTGACTACAGTTGATTGCCCCCAAAATAAATGAAACGGCAGACCTCGTAAAATTAAGATTTTCAATTTGTTTTAAATTGGTCATTTTAGTACTTGATGATCAGCTCAGGTGACAGCAGTCAGATTTTGTAACCATTTCTAAAAATAATACTAACTACTTAAGGCACAGTGGCGGTCGCATATATCCCATTTTGACAGTACAGCATAGTGTTTTTTGTTTTTTTTTAAATACTTTTTGGTTTTCAGGTATATAAAATATATATATATACACACTACATCCTGCACTGTTATAACCCTGTTGTGCTTACATTGCAAATTGTTTATACACTGCAAATTGTTTATAACTTGCCACTTGTTAGAACAGTTGTTATTATTTTTCTCTATCTTATACCATTTTTTATTACGTACATATAGATTTTGTGAATATGTGCCCCCCCCCCACACACACACACAGCTCCTGAATCCCAGTCCTGGGCATCAGGGGCTGCCTCATGTTTATTGAATTTTATTTACGTTTGCTACTTGCACAGTTGCCGGAGTTATTGCAATTTCATTTCACTGCTGTTGTACATGTACAATTATGCACGTGACAAATAAATATTTTGAATCTTGAATCTTGAGGTGTGTCTGTCTTACTAGACCACAAACAGTGGAAACAAAAAAAAGAGAGACAACAGTTGGGCAGCACCCAACCACAATAAATGACAATAACAATAAACCTATGATATCATGACATAGTTGTGATCTTTTCAGTGGAGGCTAAACATCAAATATGACGCATGTACCATGTCACATCACCGTGTCAAAATGTGTCAGAGCTTTCCAGCATAAAATATTTTCCTTTTGTACATTTTCAGCATTTCACACAAATTGCTAAAATTAAGACATTCATTTTTTAAGACAGACTCCTCATGGAGTTGCAGTTTTTTCCCTCCGGAGACAAATGTAATTATCACTCAAGTGCAATACCTGGATTCTTTTTTTTTTCCTTCCAAACCTTGAGTCCATATCTATCCACTTACAATGTACAGTCTCATGAGCATAAGCCACTTTCCAATTAAAGTCAGCATTTCCTATAAATGTAAACATTTCAACCTGCTGTAGGTGTGCAGCCAGCTGTGCTGAAAGAATCAAAGAGCTGTTAATGGACATGCTGGACTAAAAAAAAAAAAAAAAACAACAACATCAGCATAAGCCATTTTGCAATTACAGTCAGTATTTCCCAGAAAAGTACATTTTACCTTGTGAACAGCTGTAGGTGTGTAGTAAGCTGTAATGAAAGATTCTGAGATTGTAGAGTTGTGGAACAAAAACAAAACAAAAGAAAAAAATCATTATGTGTTGAATCAGAACAATAATTAATGAGATGATTGATTGCTGTGGAAATCTATTCAAGATATTTTTTTAAGACCGGTATTTACATGAAAAAAAAATCATGTGATTTCATTGTCCAATGAAAAAAGACATCAGTACACATACAAATCCTACTTGGTGCTTCACCCCTATAGCCTGGCTATAGAATGAATTGGTTCTCTTGCTCAGGAGGGCCATCCTCTCTGGTTTGTTGAATCAATCAGAAAAAGTAATAAACTGGTGATCCAGCTTATTCCACGCTGCAATGTTTAAAGTGCCAAATCCACCTATTGTGCAGCCTTTATTACATGACTGGCAACCTTTAGGCCAGGGTTTCTTAATGGTTCATTTTCAGCCTAGAGGCAAAATTGTACATTTGGTTTCCAGTCCAGTGACTAAATCTCATTACAAATATATTACCATGTTTATTGCAACCTATATCTTGAAGGATAATTCCAGTGTTTTTAAACCCAGGCCCTATTTTCCTATCTATTTGTGTCTAAATGACTAACCCTAACCCTAACCCAGTATTGAGCGAGAACACTATAACCAGCAACTGCGAAACATGGCTGTAACATAATCCAGTGGGGCAACCTGTCCGCATCAAATTACGGACACTAAAAGTGTTGTTTTTGCCACTGACAGGCTCAGATTATTATCAGTGTCTGACAACATTATAGAAAGCGGTCTCTCCACTCTTGGAACAGCGTTGTTTTTTTGTTTTTCTTCAGGCAAAGTGCTTTGGTATAGGATTCCACCTGATGGTCTGTCCGGACAGGAGTGTTAGCAGCCATTTGCAGCACAGCTAGCCACAGCTTCAGTGTGTCCCAATCCAACAACAGTAGTCTATGAAAGCTGTGAGAAGTGTGGCGTGACATTCTGTTGGCACAGCTCAGAAATGTGCAAACACGAACCACTGTTTTTTTGTCTTTAGATAACACTAAGCTATGCTTTCTGAACTCCAACTCTCTAACTGTTAACGTTTCCACTCTTCCCCAGACAGTGTCGTCTTCCTCCAACAACAATTCACCTCCCACTTACTGTATGTTACACACGTCTATCTCTGTAGGGATGCTTTCCATAATGTTGTCAGACACTTATAATAATAATCTGAGCCGGTCAGTGGCAAAACAAGCTATTTTAGTGGACATACTTTGACGCAACCCCATGGGCCCATTGGATTACGTTGCAGCTGTGTTTCGTGCTTGCTGGTTATAGCGTTCTCACTCAGTACTGGACCGATTCTAAACAGGACCCAGGTTTAAAAATACTGGAATTATCCTTTAAGAAACAAGGCTTTAAGGCAACAGGACACAACCTGATTGCCCTAAAAACCAACATGAGCTTGTTGACATAGATAGATTCATGTGTCAAGTTCTTGAATGAACTTCATAGATAAATGAAAAAAAAATGTGTTAAGCATTGAGATATTAATATATCAGTAAGAGAGTTGGTTGAGAGATCACTGCCAACTTAACTTCACGTTTAAGACCTTACCCTGCATCCACACTGAATGCAATTGAGTTGCCCGAAGGCCATTCATTTCCTATATAGCTGAGTGACCAGAGAACTTACCCAGAGTGAGACAAGATGTTCGATACCATTTTCACCTCTGATTCCGTTCCAATGGGTAGCTTAGCATAAAAGCTTGAAGTCTACAGGAGTCATTAGCCTAGCTTCGTCAAAGTGAAAAAATAAATCTTAGAGCAACTCCAAAGCTGTCTTATTTACACAATGTATCAGACGTATTTGAAATACAAGTCTTGGAATTTTAAAAAAAAAAAGAAAAAAAAAAGCTAATTTTAGGAGAAGTTATATGGTAGGATCAAAGGAACTACGACTATAAAGGAACTATAGCGGTTGTAGTTCCAACCATCTAACTTCTCCTAAAACAACTTTTTTCTTTTTAATTACAAGACGTGTATTTCATTACTGTGTAATACATATGATACATTGTGTAACTAAGACAGTTTCAGAGTTGCCGTAAGTTTTTTTTGTTTGTTTGTTTTCCACTTTGACAGAGCTGGGCTAATGATTCCTGTAGACTTCAAGTCTTAATGCTAACACGAAACGCATCGGAACTGAAGCAGTGGACGTACAGAGGTGAAAATGGTATTGAGCATTTTTCTCACTCTGGGTAAGTCAGAAAAAGGGTATTTAGAACTGAGATAAGAATATATCAGAAAGAGAGTTGGTTGAGAAATCACTGCCAACTGAACTTCACTTTGAAGACCATACACCGCATCCACACTGTGAATACAATTGAGTCACCTGAAGGCCTTTCATTTCCTATATAGCTGAGTTACCAGAGAAACTCTGCTAGTCTGTAGATGGTCAACAGCAAGCTTGTCAGCCCAGTATCTTTTTGCACTTATTGGCATCAACAGCCAATCAGTTTTCCATGCCTGCTTCTTGCAGCAAGTTTCATTCCACCAGGCAAGAGCAAAATGACTGAGAAGTGGATTGTCATTCAGAGCTTCCCAGTTGGCTACAGCCTTTATTTGAACAAGTGCAGGGAAAAAAAGTCTCAAAAACAATGCTTAGATCATGGCTGCATCCATTATAGGGGTTGGTGGTAAGCTCTGAAGTAATGTTATTAATTTTTTTCTGTTTATTAAAGCAAAATTGAACTTTGAGTGTTGAGTTGTATACTTGATGGTTTATATATTGGCAAATTCACTTTGTTCACATTCATTTAGGTGCAAGTGTTATTTTGGGATTGGTTTTGCTGTGCTATGGAAGTGAATGGAGAGGTGCAAATACAGTATTCTGGATTACCAGTTTAGGGGAGCACAAAGCAACTAATGAGGATATTTCGCCACCATCATTTCGCACAATCCAACATTATGCCAAAGTTCAGTTTTGCTTTAATGCAACCTAATTAGCACTTAGCGCATTACCTCATCAAAAAGGAAAAGAGGTGATGCTAAAGCATATGATTTGCCTGTTTAAAACAGCAACAGACCATTACTGACCACAGACCGTCAAAATAGAGCAATCCATCAGCCAATGTAAATGCTTGTGGTGTAATAAGGGTTTCTGTTAAATGCTACCATGACTGCTGCTACTTTATCTTTTCAGTGAGATTTCCCACTGCCTTCCATGCATTGTAGTCTTCTATCAGTTGTAATGAGGTCCCAAGTCAGGACTGTTCCTCTCCCTTACAGGAAAAACAGACTTACAGAAAAATAACTGGAGCAAATAAATTCATTTGGATAGCTGAGGACAAGGAACCCCTGGGAAAGCTTGTGCAAAACAAGAGAAGAGCGGTCAGGACCGTCAATCAACCATTCAGCTAATGTGAATTTTGTACTCTTGTAGAAATCCTTTTAAATGATTCCCTTTTGTGGTGTACAACAAGGCCTTTTTCCATGTAGGCTGCTGGTTTTGGTTCTTGTGAAGGTTGCTCACTGGACTGTAACAGGACCTGCACTTGAACACAAAGTTGTTTACCATGGTTTAACTGTACAGAACAATATAAACCTACGACCTGTTGCCGGAAGTGGCTCTCCATTGCTTGGTGATTGTCTGAATTGTGATGGTGCTTTGGACTTGACAGACCAAAGTCAAATCTTTCTCCTAGAGGGTGTGGTGACAAAATTATTTATTTTTAATATTTTTTCTCTTCTCCCTAGCAAAGGAGTTAATGCAGCTTGATAGCTGTCCATTGATTGCATCCCACGGAGCCCAGTGCGTTAAGCATGGCAGTAACACATGCCATGAAACCCACCCACAGTAAAAATCCACTCACAATAGTCTGTAGCAGTAAGGTGGTTTGAATGGACTTGCTCAGGCACGTAGAAATAAAGTGTCTTGCAATGGGATGTGTATAATATGTGTTTTTCTCCATCCGTTGCTGTGTCTGCGTGTCTCTTTGGCTGTCATTTCCACTCTGGAAATAAGTGTCTTTAATAATCCTTCCAAGTGCTACCACCCTGGAAATTTTTGCAGTGTGTTTCTCATATAAATGTATTCTCTTAAGACTGTCAGTGTCTGTCTTGGTCTTGGGTGTGGATGTCTCTTGTCCATTTGATCATGGTCTCTGGAGATCGGTAGAGGAAGATCAGTTTGGAGTAAAGTTCTTCTTCCAGCTCTAGCTCTCCCGTTTCCCGCACCTGAAATACATGCAAATTTTAATTTCAATCACATGTATTTGTATCGGGTTTCCGACTGCATATGGCTGTGTGTGTATGTGTCTTCAGAAATGTGTACTATGAAGTTGAATTCAAAGCATTACTCTAGATAATCAGTACCTGCAATATAACACCTGTCTGGTGCATCTTCGCTACACTACATTCATGCAATCAGGTGGTAGTTGCTATTGCCACTTTGATATCCTGGGAAACATCTGTGCACAACTTGAAAAATCAAACCTAAGGCCAAATAGCAGATTTTAACTGAGCTTACCAAACCCTAAGGAAAGTTTCTATGTCAAAATTACCTTAGACAGTCTAACATTACCAATACCTATGGATGTGTAAGCTATTTTTCAAGGCAGGCGTTTACACAGGGAGACATCAGATGCTTCTAAGGAGATAGCTATCAAAGTGGCAATGTCTTCTCATTTTTAAAAGGCAATAATGTTAAAACTATGCTACAAGTCTACCTACTACATTTTTGTCTTTGTAATCTCAGTGTCATAGCTACACAACTTGTATGTAACGCCTGAGTATGAGGTGCTGTATAGAAGGGCTGCACGTGACATCACACACTTGAACCAAGGCCCTGGTCCGCCATGTTGGTTCATAGCATCCCCCATTTGGCTCAGGATAACTGTCAATGCTATGCTGCTTTGCTTACTTTATTGTCATGTTTGGGGATGCAGTTGCTGGGTTTAACAATAATGGTGTTTAAGACAGAGTTAAAGACATCTTTAAGAAATTCAAAATTATAAAAAAACAGCAATCCAGAGAGGGGAGATTAAGCTGTATCTAGTGAGTGCCGGAGGCAAAGGTTAGAGAGACTAAACAAAGATATGCTGTGCCTGTCAACCAGGGGCAGAGCTGGGGACTGAAGACATTTGGGGCTTAGCCCAAACATGTTATTTTATTTTAAACAGTATTTTTGGAAAAATATTTTACACACACACACACACACACACACACACACACACACACACACACACACACTCCATGTGTGCATAGTATACAGCATGTATATGTGTGCATGTATGGGGGTGTGTGAACACAAATATGTATGGATGGATATGTGTATATTTATGTGCATAGACTAACCAGAAAAATGTCAGTGCAGAGCTTGAGGATCCGGTCAACACAGGGCAGCTCCTCAAACATAATGGAATGGGAGATTTCACTGAAGAACCCTCGCACAAATTTACCAATCACCAAAACCACGGATACATACAGACCCATGATCCTGAGAGGAGAGAGTACAGGAGAGAAAACTTTATTACCTCCAAAGGGCAATATGTCTTGCAGGAAAAAGATTAAAAATATACCTAATAACATAGTCATTTGCATCAGGGACAGCTGAATACCTGGACTTGTAAGTTTTAACCATTTGCACTTTGTATCTGCATTCAAATGGGGTGTAAACTCTTTGGCAAGTGGAGTGCTGAGTATTCATCAGGACATGTGACAGTCAGCATCAAAGAACTAGTGCCAGCCAAGGTTGATGGCGACATCTCTTTGGATGAACTCAATTCGCCTGCTACAAGTTTTCTATGAACACACAGCACAGGCTAAAGCTGCATCCCTCCATACCAAGAGGGGGCAGTAGTCTTTACTCTTAATTCAAACAAGTAAACAAAGTGTCAAAGAGTTCATCTATCATTTTCACTAACCCATCATTTTCACACTACACTGAAACAGTTCAAACGGTTTTATTATACAAATGGACCGTAACAGGCTAATGATGCCAGAGTATGCTTACTCTGACAGCTGAATAGAAAAAACAAATAGAATGCTATCTGGAACACTGGATGCATAATTATACCTCACACTGGTTAAATGTTGCATGCTCAATAATTAGAGCAAAAACAAGTAGGGACCTGGCCTCCATTAAACAGACTTTTTTTTTCATTCTTCTTCTTTTTCTCACAAAAAGGATCACAGAAACAACTCCTCTGTGACACACCCTCAACTCATACTTTTCATTGTGAAGTTTGTATTAATGGAGGGACTGTCATTCATTAACCACTTTCATTTAAGGGCAGCAGACAAAGAGCATAAAATGTGTGGCCCTAGTCCTTACAAAGTACTTGGTATTCATATATTGTTAGGTGTTTATGTTATTTTGATTGTGTGTGTATATGTTCCTTACCCATATCCAGCCAGGAACCCTAGGCTAGGTGGACTGACTTTGTCATTAAATATGATCATGGGCAAAACCCCACAGCTCTCTGAGGGGCGACGGCAGTCTGCTATGGCGATGTCCCACCACTCCTGGTTTCCACTGCCATTCAATGACCTGTCACTCTTTAGAGACAATGTCACATCCTTGTACCCATCTTCATTACCTAGGAGACAACCAATGAATGGTTTTAAAGCAGCCAATCGGATTGTGATAAGGTATTGTATAATGAACAGCCATTCATCAGGGACAATATAAGAGCCTAATATCTACTGCCTACATGGGTCATTAAGAGTAGAGGGACAATGAAAATACAGCACAGTGTACAATGCCTTTAACAGCTTGTCAATGACTGGCTGTAGAGCCCATTAATATTCGTTAAGGCATTTGATATAGATCGTAGGAAGTGATAATGTTAATTGTGATTCAAATTATAACAATATAATAATTGGTAAATGTAATACAACACCCCTCCCTAAATGACTACAAAATGCATTACATTGACAAATAATTTAAAAACATTTTCAGAGCATTTTCAGATATTGAAATATCTTAGTTTTCCTAATAATGATAATAAGGCTTTCTATTCTATTTATATTTTGTTTCTATTCTATTCTATTCTGTCATGTGTAAAAATCAAGGCCCACAGGCAAAATATGAGCTGCAAAAACCTTTGATCAGTATCCCAATCAACTAAGATGAAGATGATCAATTTAATGCGGCCCATGGGCTGATGTTAAACTTATCAACTTATTACTTATTGCAACAGCAAATTGCAATATCATGACGATGAGCATGAACGTGCTCATAACATTTCATAGCATTCCGCTCAATAGATTCTGAGATATCAAATTTGACATTTGGCCTACGAGTGACACCAATACCTTTTTACACACACCACACACACACATAATGTACATACATATATATATATATGTGTGTGTGTGTGTGTGTGTGTGTGTGTGTATGTGTATATATATTCATTTAATGGTGACTCGGTGAGCTCTGACCTTCATATAATTGGCTGACCGGTTTGGCCTCAGCTCCATTGGGGGCCCGGATGTAGTTAGGAAACATATGTGGAACACGCCTAGAGAGAGGATAAAGTATCTGTAAGATACAACACTTATGTACAACAAATTAAACACAGGATAATAAGGTCCTCTGTTGCCTTGTCTTTCACTCTGTCTCTCTCTCGCTCTCTCTCTCTCTCTCACACACACACACACACACACGCATATATGTACACACAAACACATATACACGAATGCGGACACTGCAGACTTGAATACATTTCTTCTTCTTCTACATTTCTTGTGTGAACCTACACAGGCTCAGTGCGATTGCCAACCAACAGTGAGGCCAGGTCTGCTCTGACTGGGTTCCCGGGTTCCAGATCTATAGAGTGTTTGTCAAAGGTATGTTCCACTGTCCCACCTTTACCCAAGTCCCTGTTAGAGGCAGAAAAATACAGAGAGATGCTTAGGGTAGAAAACCCTTCCTGGAAAAAATAATAATAAATTGGACCTGGTTATGGTATAAAGAATTGTGAAGACCACAGCAGATAGCTGTTGTTTTACCTCTGGAAGTTCCAGGCCAAACGTAGTGTCAAGTCAACGGGACTTCCAAGTAATTCTTTGATGACTTCCTGTCTGCTAGGGGGGCTGATCCTCCACACCGACCCTGAACTACCCTCAATCTTGGCTGTCACAATGTCCTCGTAACTGTAAAGAGTTATGAACTGCATAGCAACCTAGACACAAATACATACACAAAATTTAGCAGAACACAGAACTGAAGCTTGAGTTGTATGTAGTGTAGCTGCAATGTTAGCTTCATGTAACCAACAGTTAGACATGTACTGTAGCTTTGCTGTAATGAAGAGACATAGAATTAAGCAGAATCAGCATGGGCCTTTGGTTCATGGCAAGTTAGTGGCTCCCCTCACTTCGATGGAGCTTTGCTAATGGCTCCCGCATACTTTAAGTCTTTAAGCTAAGCTAACACGAAATGCTACCCATCAAAACCAAAGCAGTGGATGTACAGAGGTGAAAATAGCATTGAACATCGTGTCTCAGTCCAGGTAAGTCGGGAAAAGGATATTTCCCGACTTACCCTTAATTATTTACTATCTCTGCTATGTTTTGTCATGTGTACACAGGATGTCCATGTGAAAGAGAGTAGCTAACTCTCATTGGTCTACCCTGTATAAAGGTTAAATGAAAATGAAAAATAAAAATGGGGATTTACTTCAGAAACAAACATTTCAAATGTAGTTTTTGAGGTAAAAAAAAACAACAAAACTTTACAACTGTCAGTTTTTGACTCACTACTGTATGCTATGATGGGATGGACTTTTTTGCACGTGTAGACTCAGTCACTGGCTTATATTTATCTATATGGCTATCTTGGGAAAGGTTCCATCATACATACCAATATACATACATACATACATACATATGACTCAGGTTTGTGGAGCTTGGTATAAGTCTGAGGTTTCAATACTCACTTTATTTTGCTGTTGTATAAGCCTGAACTGAGGTAGAGAAAAAAGTATGTTTGAAGCCCCCCTCCTCTTGGAATGCCTTGCATTAGATCTTGAAAGTGAATGACTTAATAACTCTTAGCAAATCTAATAAACTGTCAGGTCTGTGGCCTGATACCTGTAAATACTTTGAAAGCGATGCTTGTTACTGTTAAATCTCACCTTTGCTGTCTCTTTTCATTGCTGTTCTCTCTACCTCTCTCTCACTTGATTCTCGCTTAATGCTGCTCTACCTTCTGTCCTTGGTTTATCCTTTTTTCTCCTTATGTTTTTACTTTATGTGAGTTATGTTTCTGTCTTGTCCACTAATTTGCCACTGCTGCTGCTGTCTTGGCCAGCTCTCCCTTGAACATGAGATTTTGAATCTAAATGGAACTTCCTCTGGTTAAATCAGGGTTTAAATAAATAAAATAAAAGCACTGGATGCAGACAGACACACAGAGCAAATTGAAATCAGTACTTACTGCGTTGTTGCCAAACTGTGTGGTAAGGTTGCTATAATCTTTTTCTGTGAAAGACTGGATGGACTGCTGCTGAACACTCATCGTGAACAGGGGCTGGACACACACAAACAAGCACACACACAACAAAACAAGCAATTAGATTATGCACATTCTAGATACTGTGCAATTAGTGTCTTGGATACCTCCTTTACACTTGGAATTAACATGGGCCTTGTATGTGGATCCAATGTAACTGGATTATAGTTACATCTAGCAACACAATGTGTGTCTGGTCTCCACATTGAAATCTGAGCTCTCTTTGATTTTCGAAACTGAAAACTGTCATGTACACCACTGCCTCGCCTAATATTAACATCCTTAAATCACAGATGTCTAATTTTGCTGTTCCATCCACGAGTTTCCTGACAATCCATGTTTGAAAAACAAGTTACTGAAAAAAAGAACAGGGAAAGGAAATAAACCGTAAATAAACCACCCTTGACCTAGAGTACAAGTCAAAAGTTCGGACACACCTTCTCATTCAATGTTGTTTCTTTATTTTCAATATTTTCTACACTGTAGATTAATATTGAAGACATCAAAATTATGAAGGGACACATATGGAATCATGCAGTAAACAAAAAAGTCTTAAACAAACCAGAATATGTTTTATATTTTAGATTCTTCAAAGTAGCCACCTTTTGCTTTGATGGCAGCTTTGCACACTCTTGGCATTCTCTCAATCGGCTTCATGAGGTAGTCACCTGGAATGGTATTCAATTAACAGGTGTGCCTTGTCAAGAGTTAATTTGTGGAATTTCTTGTCTTCTTAATGTGTTTGAGACCATCAATTGTGTTGTGCAGAGGTAGGGTTGGTACATAGTTCTATACAGTGAATAGCCCTATTCAACTACTGTTCTAATCCATATTATGGCAAGAACCACTTAACGAAGTCAAGGGAAATGACAGTCCATCATTACTTTAAGACATGAAGGTCAGTCAGTCCGGGAAATTTCAAGAACTTTGAATGTATTCTCAAGTGCAGTCGCAAAATCCACGCTATGATGAAACTGGCTCTCATGAGGACAGACCCAGGAAAGGCAGACCAAGAGTTACCTCTGCTGCAGAGGATAAGTTCTTTGGAGTTACCAGCCTCAGAAATGCTGGTAAGCAGCATGGCTACCACAGCATCCTGCAGCAACATGCCATCCCATCTGGTTTGCACTTAGTGGGACCATCATTTGTTTTTCAACAGGACAATGACCCCAAACACATCTCCAGGCTGTGTAAGGGCTATTTGACCAAGAAAAAGAGTGATAGAGTGCTGCGTCAGATGACCTGGCCTCCACAATCACCTGACCTAAACCCAACTGAGATGGTTTGGGATGAGTTGGACCGCAGAGTGAAGGAAAAGCAGCCAACAAGTGCTGAGCACCTCTGGGAACTCCTTCAAGACTTATGGATGGAAAGCCGTTGCAGTTGACTGAGAAAATGCCAAGAGTGTGGAAAGCTTTCATCAAAGCAAAAGGTGGCTACCTTGAAGAATCTAAAGTAAAAAACATATTCTGGTTTGTTTAAGACTTTTTTGTTTACTGCATAATTCCATATGTGTTCCTCCATAATTTTGATGTCTTCAATATTAATCTACAATGTAGAAAATAATGAAAATAAAGAAAAAAACATTGAATGAGAAGGTGTGTCCGAACTTTTGACTGGTACTGTACAATCATGATTATTCAACAAACTACCGACCCTGAAAAGGTTATCAAACATTTCGCCCATTCACTGTTAAAAATAGCACTGGAAATCATCAACTACATAATGTCTTACTAAATACATTATATGGGAGGTAACAGTAGTAAAAGCACTTACCCATAGTTACTATATTTGAACATCACAAACATAAAGAAGGAAGAAGGAAACTTTATACTCAGTGAGTGATCAATTCTCTCAAGATATTTTGTGAAGACAAAACAACTCTAACAGAATACTGGAATACTGCAACATTTTGGGCAAATTTTACCCTTTTTCCGACTTACACAGACTGAGACACAAAGTCTACATCAGTCATTAGCCTAGCTCTGTAAAAGTGAAAAAATAAACCTTACAGCAACTCTGAAGCTGTCTTATTTACACAGTGTATCATATATGATATACGGTAATTAAATACACATCTTGGAATTTTTTGTTAGATGGTAGGAACTATAACTATTACTAACTATTACTAACTATTATAGTTCCTATCATCTATAGCTCCTACCATCTAACTTCTCCTAAAACAACTCTCAATTTAAAAAAACAACAACAACCCAAGATGTGTATTTCAAATACACGATACACAGTGTAAATAAGACAGCTTTGGAGTTGCTGTAAGGTTTGTTTTTTTCACTTTGACAGAGCTAGGCAAATGATTACTGTCGACTTCAAGTCTTTATGCTAAGCTAACACGAAATGCTACCCATAGGAACCAAACCAGTGGATGTACTGAGGTGAAAATGGCATCAACATCTTGTCTCATTCTGGGTAAGTCGGAAAAAGGATATTTTGCCCAAAATGTAGTATTCCATTAACTTTTATTATTATGGATCCATATGTATTTATGCATTTTGACACTATACAGTTATGTAACTACTATCTGACCACCAAAGAGCTGCAGTTATTTGACTCACTGGCATCACTTGGGTATGCCAGGATGTAGCACCAGAAATATCTCTAACCTGAAAGTTTGGTGGCCTATGTCCAAAGTAGCACCTAATACATTATCATCACATTGGGATAAGAATTATAATATCTTGTTATTCTTTTCTCTATTTGTCTAAGAAACATTATTGTAATAAGCAGGTTTGGCTTTGATGCATGACATCCCTGTTTGTACCCCTAGGTTTGTTGTATTTTCTAGAATGAAGTAGAATATAAATAGAATATAAATAATAGAAGTTTATATTTTGTGCATTTTTTAAAATTTCATTAAAAATGATGCATTTCTTGGGGGTTTGTCCGGGTGGCTAAATGGTCTAAGGTGCATACCATTTAAATATGACATTCTGGGTTTGAATCTTGTCACAGGATCTTGTTCTCCCTTCTCTCCATATTTTTTCTATCGATCTCTACTTCAATCTCTCAAAAATGACAAAAACATCTTAAAAAATATGTTGTTTAAAATTGATTACCTCATATCCTCCCAGCTTGATGGTCACTGTAACATCAACTGGGTGGTTGACCACACCCACTACTGATCTGACCAGTGAGATGAAAAGGAGAGGGAACCAGATGATGCAGATCAGGAAGAAGATGATCAGCCCACCCATGCCATATTTCACAATCTTCTTCTTCTTCTGTCCTTTAGGCTGGGGGTATTTCTGGGAATAGCAAATATATATTTAATGTCTTAATTCATTCATCATGTCATCTTGTAACACACTATCACTCTCTCTCTGTCTCTGCCCCTCTCTTTTGCTGCCAAGAGGGCTATATCATTGACCTCCCCCAAAATGTAGGTAAGTTTACAACTGGGTGTTTTTCCCAGTTTGAAAAATATTCTAGTTCTTTTCTGGAAAATAACCATTTTGGTTTTTGCAATATTTATTTTTAGGGCCCGTGTATTGCAAAATTTCACATTCTTTACACATTCTGCATCAAACCATTTAGGTCCTTCGTTGCAAATTTTGTTTTTGTTTTTGTTTGTGGTGACTACCAGACCCGAGACTTGTGCAACATGGTCTAATATCCTGTTTAGCTCATTTACAGCAATGTTAGCTCCTTCTTTATTTCTTGGATAAGTAGCTGTTATAAATGAGTCTAGAAAAGACTGCATGTCCTGTCACTTAATTGCCATATGGTATTAGTTGTTACTTTTTTCAGTCAATCTGTAACACTATCTTCTTCCTCCTTGAAGTCTGGCTGTGTCTGAGGAAAGGATGTATTTAATATTTATAAATATTATTGATTTAAAATTGATGATTGGCTTGATTATTGTCCTTTTTTTGTCTTTCAGGCTGTGAGCTGAGGGTGTTTCAGGGATAATAGATGTTGAGTTCAAGTATTTTATCTTGATTTTATCTTTCAAGACAGTTTCTAATTAAGTACAGCTCAGATACAGTAGCTTATGCGGTAACTGTATAATTAATGACATGATGTCAAATCAAATATAATTTTCGAATGATTGCCTGATGGTTACTTTGTAAGAAGTGTTTATCCATGTGCGCCTTCAGTGGGCTCCTCATCCCCTTATAATGCATTCCAGTGCACTTCAAGTGAAGTGTTACTTAAAATCCTTGATTTACACACACACACAGACACTTCCTACCTTCTCTGTCTCACGGCTACACTTGATAATAAAGATGTTGGCATATATGTCCTCCACACACATCCAGTTGGACAGAGACAGAGTAGTATCAGTCCAAACCCAGTCCATCACTGCTCGCAGCTCCACCAGGAATGGCACCAGACGAAACCTAGATACAGACACAGACGTATGCAAATGCACATATGTACACAAACAGATAGAAGAGTGCAAGCATACAGATGCAGTATAAATATGATGTAAATATAATGTACATTTTGCACATCCTGTTTATTTGCTATAAACTGAGATTTGATTTTTTCATATTCCCATAATCTCAGTGTTTTATGTATATAACACATACATCGTTTGCTTTGATTTTGATATTATTTTACATTTTTAACAGATTTTCATATAGTACAGTCATTTACTCTTTGCCATTCTAAGTTTTACTGCTGTTAATTTGTTCAACCCAATCATTCTGGAATCCACTCTTGTCAAGCTTCATTAAATGTACTGCACGTTCTTGTGTTGAAATTGCCAGTTGTGAATGCTTATACAATCTCTGTGTGCAGTACTCTTACTTATTTTCAGCAAATATTGACTGGACATGAGCAACAGAATAATCCATGGTGACAGGTTTATTGTACTACCTTGAGTCAAGTGTAAACAAAACAAGTGTCACACAATATCCAGGTAAGCATGCCTGCATTGTTACTATGACAACCAGCGTGACCAAAAAATCAGATCTGGTCACCTTAAAGTTGAAATTTGGACAATCAATCTAAAAATTGGATTTGAGAGTCAAATCAGACCTGCAGACCCCACAGATACTCTTGAAGCCAATGGAAGCCACCCCTACACAAATTTGTGTCTTTGTTATCAGCATGCAATGAATAAAATTTAAGAAAAATAAACTATTAATGGCGATCGTTGGTCATAGAAAATGAATGGGCAATATCTTGTACTACACTTTCTTGACATGAAGCCATACAATTATCTTTTGCTATAGCAGAGCATAGCAAAGCATAGCCTTCCTTCTGGTGGCCATTTAACTATAATTCCCCTCCTTTCTGCTGAAATAGCACTTTTTATCTTGTAAAGATACCTGTACATAAAGGCCATGCATTTGCCCGGCCATAGTTTCACGTCGGCATGCCCTGCATATAACCAACACTTGCGACACTAGTCTCACTGTCAATCTGTGGCAAATTATAATTATTATTATTATTATTATTATTATTATTATTATTATTATTATTATTGCTATGTTATCT
>OMKZ01052808.1:0-19126 GCA_900302535.1 Neoniphon sammara
ACGCTGACTACAAACCTTTGCCCAAACATGGAAGTCTGGATCCTGTGCCTGTTCTCGGTGGGTCTCACATCATCACCCCGTCACCGTCTGTGATTTAAGCCGGCGTTTAAAACTTGGACATCTTTATCTGTCTCTATTCTTCTCTTAAATGGGACTGGATCCTCTGAATTCTGCCACTTTTCAACCCAAATAATTATATTGCTAGCAAAAAGCGAACACTGCAGCGCATTAAATACATCGCTGGCTGTTCTGTGAGCAGCTTTGTCCGATAAATTTAGAACTGGAATCATTCTAGCTTGTTGCTGAGCCATAAAAAACACCTGGTTAGCAGCTACCTGTCCATTTCTTTGGCCGAACTGCTCTCTTTGTTCGAGGAAACAGCAAAAGTATTAAGAGGAGGAGAATCACCACTAACATGTAGCTGTGCACTGGGTCATCATGGGGGGCTAGCCACTTAGCAACTAGCAATTTGTTATTTACGATTACACCAATCGTTTTCAAATTATAAAATGTGCAAAATACTTTTAGATATATGTACTCTATACATGTCCAAATGTCATAAATCATTTCAGGGAATTAGGAAAACCCCATTCAATTCCCCCACAGAAAGCTGAGTTTTTGATCCACAAGTGTTGAAAATGCTCAAAAATGCCCTCAATAGCAAATAGGGTTGGTAATCGAGAACCGGTTCCTGTAGAGAACCGGTTCCGTGTGTTTCAATTCCATGGAATCGTTTGGCAGTTTATCTAGCGATTCTCTTATCGATTCCAACCAGCACGAATCTCACGTAATTTACGCAAGTTACGCACACTCAATTCCAGAAAGCACTTACGTGATTAAGTTACGCCGGTTTAGCACATGCATTGCAGTTGTAAACAACAATGGCGCCCACCAGGTCCAAAAATTGATGCTAATCAAACTGTTTGTTCTCCTTTTTCCCTAAATTAGAATCGATAAGAAAATCTTATCAATTCCCATCCCTAGTGGCGAGCCACTTAGCAACTAGCAATTTGTTATTTACGATTACACCAATCGTTTTCAGATTAGAAAATGTGCAAAATACTTTTAGATATATGTACTCTATACATGTCCAAATGTCATAAATCATTTCAGGGAATTAGGAAAACCCCATTCAATTCCCCCACAGAAAGCTGAGTTTTTGAAGTGTTGAAAATGCTCAAAAATGCCCTCAACAGCAAATGAGACAACCGATGACATGAGGTCTGAGGCCTGCAGCAGGGCAGAGCAGGGCAGAGCCGGCCAGCAGAGGATATATAACAGGCTGTGCAGCAATCAGAGTGGAGAGCACAGTGGGGACAAATGAAAAGGCACTTGACGCAACCTGCTAAAGACAAATGATTGCTGCTGCTGGTGGGTAATGGCAAAGGAGACACAGCTGGACTGAAAGATGCATGGATCCACACTCTGCCAATGTGTGTGTGTGTGTGTGTTAATCTTCCAGTTCAGCCCGGACATCAGGAAAGGAGTAAGAGAGAAAGACAGGAGAAATAGAGAGGCGGAGCAACAATGACATGAAGAGAAAAGATAAGGAAGGAGGATAAACAGAAGGAGAGGCTGGCGTGAAGAGAGGTATAAAGCGAAAAGGAAAGACGAGAGCAGACAAGAGGCCAGGAGAAGAGATCAGCCGAGAGGAGATGAGGTTTGCGAGATTGATAAGTTGATGACCTTGGTGATATGAGAAACCAGGGACTCCTACAGGCTGCAGTCTGTGCCATCCTAAGACTTGAAATGTGCAAAGCGAACGGAGAGGGACCGATAAAACCAGGCCCCTCGACGAACAGCCTTTCGTCATGGAGCGATGCTTTACACGATACTTTAAAATCTGCTGTCTGGGTCACGCACTGAGAAAAAAAAATTACATTCAGAGACTCATAAATCTCTCGTCCGGAGGGACGTGGCTAATCTCTGTTGGCGGATGAAAAGCGCACACCTCTGCAAAAAGTAAGGAATGAAGAAAAGAAAACTTGCCGATGCCGATTTATTTGTGAGATTCAACAATATGTTTCTAATGGGCTCCAAGGGCCCAAGGATCATGAAACTCAGTCCAACCAAGTGGGAATAACAAATCAACACAATTGCAGTTATTTGTTTGGCTTTGTGTTTTTTTTTTCTTTACTTTTTTTACTTTTTTCAACAGCAGGTTCTGTGGCGTGCAGTTCAATCACACGTTGAAGGCCTCAGAAAAGCAGTTTCTCGACTCGAGCAGGAGGCTTTAATCAACAATGAGGCAGTGAGAGAGACAGCAGGCGAGTAGGAGAGTTTCATCAACCGAGCACCTATCAGCTCCTATATGTGTGGGTCTGTAAAGTGGTTCAGCCTCAGATTTATAGCTCTGACTAAGGCAGACAACCTAAGAGGGTCGTAAATGATGCAGATTAGCGGTTCTTTAAAAAAAAAAAATCAGCATACAGATGTGATTAGGAACATTTGATTGATACGTCTTTAATTGTCCGTTGCTGATGTGAGAGGATAGTGTAATGCTGGTGCCACAGAACCTGAATGGATAGAACGGTCGTTGCACGGTTTGCGATTTGTCATTTGGCCGGTACACAACAAAATGGCGATTATGGTTAGTTGCTATGGCGACAACTCAATTCAGTGGAGCTGTTAAGTGTTACACAGGTATGTTGTGCTGTGGCTGCAGACTAACTGCAGAAACGACTAAAAGAATTGTGAACATGTGACTGTGTGTCCTGGTGTGTTACAGCAGCTCAGACAGCTGTCAAACTCCACTGAAATCTGACATCAGAGACAAGATTAACAAAACATCATCAAAGGCTGTTTCTCCTGTTAGCTCCTCCAGTCAACAACTGCAAACTAGCAAACCTAGCTTCAAAAATACCTTTCACTCAATATAACTCCTGACTGCATGAAACTGCGTTAGTTTAGTCGAACTTCAGTGGATTCGAAATTTTCTTTTTAACTTTAAACGGCTAACAGACGCTGGCTGATAATTCAACACTACAAGGATAACTAACTATGACCACTTCTACTCAGCTGTGCAAAGATGTCAGAACTTTTTATCTGACCTGCTTGATAAAAACACCACCGCTATGTGTGGTGTCAGGAGTGACAGCTGGAGTGAGCAGACTCCTGTTAAACCTCTTGTCTCATTCACCTCAGCGACCTGCCAGAAATCAGAATTTAGCCCAACGGTACCATGGCAACAGTATGCATTAAAATGGCTGCTGCTCTGACCATCCTGAAGTGTTGATTTGAATGAGAATAACCGTTCTATCCATTCAAGTTCTGTGGTTAATATGCCCAGGTGTCATAAGATAAAAACTAAACAATAAACAAAACTGAGGTACTCCAGATATAAACATTAACAGCCATTCGTATTTACAACGCAGTCAAAAATAGAATAACGATCAGATTCAGCTGCAAGCAAAATCCAAAATATAGGATACTGCCTAAATATTAACATCAATGCACCTTACCATACCTTGATAAAAGAAACAGTGCAATTACAGGTGGTCACTATCCTCCTCCTCAAAATCACCACCCTCACCATTATCACTGTCATCATCATCATCAATCACAATAACTTCATTGTTAAACAGTTCCTCTTCATCTTCCTCATCCTTAGCAGCTTGGCATCCGTTCTCCTGACCTCGCTGTCGGAGCTGGGTGAGAGCCTCCCGTCCGGCGGCACAGGGCTGTCCCTCCCTGAAGCAGAGGATGAGGTCGTCTTCACTCCCATCAGGTTTCACAGACAGTCCACAAGCTCTGAAAGACTTTCTGATCATATCCTCATCCAGTTTGTCCCAGGCGGCGACCACCCAGTCCACAAGCAGGCGGCAGATACCTCCGGTTGTGTATTCTTTATCTGTATCCCCAGCCATCAACTGATGGTAGGCATCATGCAGATTCTGCTTGAAGGGCTGATTCCACATCACATCGGGGGCTTGGATATATTTAGTGCAACCCTCCGGGATCACCGCTGTTGTGATATTGTAGCCACGTTTCAGCTCAGCTTTGGTGTCAGTGCTAATGTGGCAGCGGTATGAGTCCCACACCAGGAGCTGCGGGGCAAAGTTGAACTTTCCTACCACAGACTGCAGCCAATCTGCGGTCAGAGAATCATTCATCCAGCCGTTCACAGAAGTGGCAATCACTGCATTGGAGATCTGCTGCTGCATTGCATTCACTTCATGAGCATTCCCTTTAAAGACAATGTAAGGCTTGTGTTTGGTGCCGTCGGCCTTGGCAGAGAGGACAACAGTGAGGTGGCTTTTCTCATGTCCTATGGTTTTCAGAGCCACACCCTTAGCACCTCCTGTATCAACAGTCGTGGGAGACACCATATCAAACCAAACTGCCACCTCGTCCATTGCAATGATGTCCTTCTCTAAAATCCTTTTAGAGCTGACAACCTTACCAACATAGTCAACAAATGAAACAAGTTTCTCAGTGAGCAGATCTGGATCTTCCTGAGCCGTGGTGGTGCGACGATGAAGTGAGAGGTCATTGCGCTGTAGAAATTTTTCTAGCCAACCCCTGCTAGCCACAAACATCTTGCCTCCATCACTCACTGAAGGGTAGATCTCCAGTGCTTTATTTTTTATCATTTTTCTTGATACTTGTTTATGTTTGTCCCGCATCGAGTAAATCCACTCTGAAAGCCTTCTCTCTAGCTCCATGCTAACTTTCTTCCTCCCACCTCCAGTTAGTCGTGCTCTCCTCTTGTCAGCTAACAGCAGCTCACCCTTTTGTTTTTTCCAGTCCCTTATTCTTTTCGGGTCAATGTCAAAGTGCCTCGCCGCTTTCTCTCCTGAATTTTCTTCCGCATACTGCAAAACTCTCTCTTTGAATTTGACATCAAATTTCCGTCTGAGTGCCATGTTGCTCAAGTTTGCTCTCTACTGTGTTGTGGAAAATTCAGTGGCATATAGTGCTTCAAATGTATCTACTGCCATCTTGTGGCACTTGCATTTTACTACAAACGTTGGCTGAGACATCAACACATTCACCCACAGTGACTGAAATAGGACAATAATACTTTAGATGAGTAACCCAGAACAACAAAGTGTTGAAAATAGCATGATTATATTAAAGTGGTGGAAATGTACATTATGCTTAACTGGCATGCACATTATATAACAGGCACCAGGAGTTTATCCACCCAATATTTGGGTATTTAGACAGTCCCAAAAATATGACAACACTGATTGACATAAACTTAACAAATTTATAAACTTAAAAAAATGGAATAATAATAATGATAACAATAACAATATTTAGGTGGAAACAATCTTTTCAACAAGCATCTTTCTTCAGAGAACATGGCTCAGTGCATGCTTACAGCCAGGATGGGGCGCACCTCCTCCATGTTGCTCAAGCTTCCAACAGAAATGAGCTGCGTTGGCCAGAATAAGCTTGGAAATACGACAACGAACACTGATAGAGGCTAAAATGGTTGGACATACGTTCAAGCTATCTGGTATAAGTTTGGTGTCTCAGCTTTTGTAAGTTTTGACAGTCAAACATACATGGTTATTGGGTCTGTGTGAAGTTATAGGACTGAGGTATCAGTTTAATATTCCAATTCAAGTAAGAATAGTCCAATGGAAAATTAAAAAGAAAAAAATTCCTTTCTTTTGTTTTTCCAGGTTTCTAATTTTTACATAACATTGCTAACACAGTTCTTAAAGCTGTGAACTGAGATGCTTTTCATCTGAACAAGTTGACAAATTTAGATTGAAGAATATAGGCTTCTGCGATCAATTTTCTAATATGCTGTTGTGCATTAAAATATTAAACTGACAAATTTTACAAGGAAGCAGTTCAGAGAATTTTGTTTGCACAATAATAATAATAAAAAAATACTACCCCTTTTTAAATACATTGTTTTCCCATGCTCGTCAATTGGGATTTTATTTTGAAGTCCGTGACAGGAAGTGTTATATGCTGGCTGACTCACAATGGTGAATAGGGGAGTCAAGGCATTCAAGTTTGAGACACTCAAAACTTCTCCATCGAGTCCAGTGGGAAGACAGACTGCTGAATGGACAAGTGCACGCAGAATAACTTGGGTTTTTCCATACAGAGCGCTCAGATTTTACAGTTGTAGCACATGTCTGTTAAAGAGGTATATACTATAAATTTGTATCGAACAGTTTAGCAATTAAAAAAATGACCCTCTTTTTTGCTTTGCTGCTGCTTTTTCTGAGGATTGTGGAACTCCGTCACGTCCGAGCTGCGCATGCAACCTCGGGGGTCCAATATCAGGGCTCTGCGCTGGAGACGCAGTTTATGCAAGATGATGATGGAGCTGTGGTAGCAGAAGTGAATCGGATAGAAAGTTTGACAATTACCGAGAAGGACGCCAAGCGAATCCCACGAGGAGCAAAGGATGGGAGCTCCAGGAAACGAGATCCACATTCCCCAATCAGTTACCGGCATCCAAGACCTTACGACCCGGACGGTTACTTCACCACGCCACAGAGCGACCGGCGCACCTCCCGGTGGCTTCCGAGGAACTCCTCTTCGGGTCGAGGAACGGTTTTCCTCCACAGCCCGCTGTTCCTGGTGACCGACGGCTCCTACGGGGCGTATGCCGTTATGTTGCTGGCCCTCGTCCTGTTCGCGGCGGGCATCGTGGGTAACCTCGCGCTCATGTGCATCATATGGCACAATTATTACCTGAAGAACGCGTGGAACAGCATCCTGGCGGGTTTGGCGTTCTGGGATTTCCTCGTGCTGTTCTTTTGTCTTCCTGTGGTCGTCTTCCACGAGCTTACTGCGAAAAGGTTGCTAGGAGACGTTTCCTGTCGGCTCGTGCCCTATATGGAGGTGAGAAGTGTCAGTAACGTTACCCGTAAAAGCAGTGCAAACGAGTCTTAGCGCTAACATGCTAACGTTCGTAGCTCCTTTCCATTTAAAATAATGCGTTTTCGGAACTAGCAGCCTAACACAAACGTCACTTTAGGCTTGTTTTGGGCTTATCTTTGTTTGTCCACGTTCAGCTGCCGTAGCGAGCTGTCCAAGTCAGACCGTTCGCGCAAGTGCAGAATAGATCAGGTACTGACAAGAAGCATAAGAGGAGGTTGTTGGTGCCGGAAGGGCGGAGATGCGGATTGTCACGTCGCCGTAGCAACGCCGATGGATGGAGTCGGCTACAGACTGAAAAAGGCGGAAAGTTTAACATAATCCCAGTCGTGTAGAATTGCTACAAATTATATATATAAAATTCCGGTCTTTATTCCGTTTGAGCTAAAATAATACAGTTAACCACCTAGAACAACCGGTGAAATAGGCTCACTGTGGCTGGAACGATGTTAAATAACTTTCTATCATGGATAAATTTATAAGCATTTAATCTTACAGTTACTTTGATGTAACAGGTTTGAAACCAGTGTAATTTACAACTGGCCAGTTTCTGAAAGTTCAACACGTGTAGTAGCCTACCCTAATGGATGTGACTTAAAATGTAGTGAACTGTAATATTTCAGTTAAACATACATAAGAAAAAATGATACTGATTTCACAAACTACTCAAAAATGCGCCATTAGGCTATACACAAAAAGCTGCTGAAATACAGTAAGGAGTTTTGTTGGAAACTTGACACGAATGTGTGTCATTCTAAACTCATCAAAAACTATCATATTATCAGAAACTGCCACAAACTTCTTTGGAAGCTTGCTAAAGAAAAATTTAGGACTGGTGTTGTTTCTAAGCTGATAGTTTGGTGAGATACAGCTAAATTTCTCACTCTCAGATAATCTCAAATAATACCTTTTCAGTCATTAGTTATTGTTTTCTATTACCAGACAATTGAATAGACCGATGCATCTATGCCGGCAGCAGAGACCAGATTACTGTTTCCTGGGTCTGGTTCAACTTTAGAGTGCAAGTTTAAAGGGGAGTGTTAATTGTAGGTAATTACAGCTTTGTATACAGCAGTCTTGAGAACAAGGTCAGGTTGCCAGCCCCCTGTGTTGTTATTTAACCTATTTTCATGCTAATTAGTGGTTAATTGTGTGTTTGGGGGGACTCTCATCTAATTTAGGTCATTAAGCAGTCACAGAGGGAGCAGATTAAGGTCATGTGCCTCTGTGATGATAGTCTACGTTTTTTTGTTTGTTTGTTTTTCTTCTGTTGGCCAAGACCAGAGGCTTCAATGTGCATGTTTTCTCTTGTGGCTTTTTCTTGGTGCATAATGTCTTCTCTTGTGGCTTTTTCTTAGTTGCCACCAGACAAAAATAGCTGTTACAACACTGCTGTTTTAACTAGGGATGCCTTGACGCCACTTTTTTTGATGCCGATACCCATATCAAGTACAAATCTTGAAGTATCGACTGATTCAGTGTATTAATCCCATCATTCTTTTCACTGAACAGTAAGGATGGGTATCATTGGAAATTTTTCGATTCCTTCTCATTCTGGTATTAGTTCCAAATTGGTACTTTTTTCAATACCTGACGTATTACGTTTTGCACCCTCTTTTAATTTCACATAATATAACCAAACCTTCTACCGTTTATTTGATATGTTGTGGCAAGCTACCTACTAATTAATTTGCTAGATAAACAGATGTAATGATGTTGTTGGCCAACCAAAATTGTATGGGCCTCTGGTTACCACAAAGAGTTTGTCAAATCAAGAGCCCTCATTGGAGCTGAAATTTCGCACCTAATTTTTCAAAGGGTTTCAGTAGTAATCGGTACCAACAGGATTCGTTCAGTGCCTTTAATGCCCCAAAATGTGGTATCCATCCATACTGAACAGTGCAGGCTTGAATGTGGATAAGTTTGTGGTCATTGGACAAAATGACTGATATAAAATCCTTTTTACCACCAGAAGTACGCGCTTCTATGTGCCAGAAATGCACAAAATCAAGATGGTGTGCTTTATTTCTGACGTGATTGGAGTTTTCAAATATTGATTTATGGAAAAATCTCCTGTATTGGTACTAGACTTTTAACTTTGTGGAAATTATTTTGTTCACAATTTACATAATCATTCTCTCCCCCCCCTACCTTTCTCCTCTCCTCCCCCATCTCTGAACCCTTACCATAACTTTCCTGTCCCAACCCACTTGTGCCACGCTCTTTCATTCCTGCACAATACTCTTTCATTTCTTTGCCAGGTGACCTCACTTGGTGTGGCCACCTTCAGCCTCTGTGCCCTGAGTATCGATCGCTTCCACGCAGCTACTAGCCCCAGGACGCTCCAGATGCCCCAGGTTGAACCCTGTCAGTCCATCCTAGCTAAGCTGTCGGTCATTTGGGTGGGCTCCATGGTCCTAGCAGCCCCTGAACTGCTGCTCTGGCAACTCACCCAGGAAGCCATCAGCAGCTCTACCATAACTCAAAGCAGTAGCCTACTAGCAGCTCCAACCGGCTTGCAGGGTACCCAACAAGGAGGCTCACTGGCAGCTGCCTCCAGAGCTCAAACAGGTGTTTTTTTGGTAGATATGTGTGTCCGTCAGCCCTCCTTGGACCTTCCAGAGAACATTTATTCTCTAGTGCTGACCTACCATGAGGCACGTATGTGGTGGTACTTTGGCTGCTACTTCTGTTTGCCCCTGCTCTTCACGTTGGCCTGCAACTTGGTGACGAGGCATGTGCTAGCCCAGCATTCCCTGCAGAAACAGGCCAGCGGTAAGGTAATGCGCGGATGCACATCATCCATTTCCTCTTCCTCCTCCTCTTCTTCAACTAAGAAGATGCAGCATATGAAAAGGGAGCAGAGGCTGAGCTCGACCGTGACTGCGCTGGCCATCATGTATGCCGTATGTAACCTACCGGAAAATGTTTGTAACATCACCCTGGCATACATCTCCATTCCCATCTCGGCGGCCACAGAGGCTCTCTTGGTTCTGATCGGTCAGTTCCTGCTGTTTGTGCGTTGCTCAGCAACGCCGGTACTGCTACTGTGCCTGTGTCGCTCCCTCGGCCAGGCCTTCATGGACTGCTGCTGCTGCTGTTGTGAAGAATGCCTCCCTGACGGCGCCTCCTCGTCATCCTCTTCTGCCTCCACCACTGCCACCGCCATGTCCACCTCCACCTCTCCTTCCACACTCTCGTCCCCCACGTCCCCCTCTCCGCCCTCCCTCTCTCCTTCTTCCATCAAGGAGGAGAAGCTGAAGATTGTCTCAGAGACATCGCCAACAATCTACTATGATAGGGCAAAAGACTCCTCAGTGGCTATTGGGACCGCCTGTTGAGGTGCTGGTCTTCTGTCCTGTCATGCCTCTCTTTAATCTCAGTCTGTATGAACTGGTGGTGTAGAGCCCACCACAGGAGAGCAGACTCATCAGGCTAGGGTAGAGTATATGGGCTTGCCAAGAAATAGTTCTGATATTGTCCTTTTATTAAAAATGGGATCTGGTTCAGCCAGTGTCGTCCACCCCTGATGTGATGGATATGATACAGTTTGAATACACATTAAAAGAATACTTCAGTGCTTTGGGCAAAATACTCTTTTTCCAACTTACCCGGAATGAGACAAGATGTTCAATACCATTTTCACCTCTGTACGTCCACTGGTTCAGTTCCTATGGATAGCATTTCATGTTAGCTTAGCATAAAGACTTGAAGTCTATAGGAGTCATTAGCCTAGTGCCATCACAGTGGAAAAATAAACCTTACAGCAACCCCAGAGCTGTCTTATTTACACAGTGTATAATGTGTATTTGAAATACACATCTCATAAAATGAGTCATTTTATCTTGTTTTTGTCTAACTTTTCCTAAAACAACTTTTTTTTATTCCAAGGCTCTGTAATCCCTGAGAGAATGTATAAAAATAACTAGGGTATTTTGCCCAAAATGTTGGAGTATCTCTTTAACTGTAGAATTGATCAGTATTACACTGTCTATGAGAAGCACTGAGGTCAAGTTTGCATGAATATGTTATCATCATCATGACTTTCAGTGGAGGATTTTAGCATCCCATGGCTTAATGCTGTCTGTGTGGCTTTTCCACCCTGACAAGAATAACATTCTGGTATAAACACTTAAAATTTGGGGGAATTTTTTTCATGACAGTGGTTGAATTGTAAATTGTGGCATATCACCACAAAATGAGCAATCAGCAGTTTTGATTTAAAAAATCTTTGATGGTTTTCAAACCCTGGTTCAGCTCTACATCAAACTGGAAATTCTGGAGGAGGCAAAAAACTGTTTAGAGAGCTCATGGACACTCTTGGCCACAGACTGACAGACTGTTCTTTGTAAATTGTATTTTTTTATATATATATATGTACTTTTTTCCTATTGTTCCTCTCATACTTCAGAAAAGACGTCAGATCAAATCCAACAAGGGAATGTGATCATCTGAGAGATCAATCGCAATGTTCAGGCTTGCCCCACTTCTACTTAATAATTATGAGCACTTTTCTCTGAAGCAAAGGAACTGCTTCTAGTTGAAACGTATGCAGTGTAGCACCAACACAGGTGTCACTGCAGGAAGCGAGAGTCAAACACAAGACAAAGGAAGCCAAGCTTGGGAAATTAGACCATTTGCTATTTTCTTCAGCTTAAAGGTAAAGGCAATCCATTGACATCTGTTATTTAATATTTCCTCTGTGATGCAGAAACAGATGCTGTTCTAATCACATTTCAAATGCTAGCCGATTAAACTCAATGGGGACTTTTTCTTGTTTTCATTATTATTTGGCTAAGACAACCTTTGATTTTCTTAACAAAGAAACAGAAATGTTATCTTAGCTGTGAGTAACTGTCTGAATTATCTGTGTATTCTAACCTCTGCCATACACTTTAAAAGGAATTAACCAGTAAAAGGAGTTACTGATGGAAGCCTTGACTGTGTCTGGGAGTCTTGCTGCTCTCGCTGACCTCTTGAACTCTGTCTCTGTCTGAGCTACAATGGAAGGAATGCTATTCAACGGTGACCATCAAACCCTGTCATAACACCCACCACTGAGGAAAAAAAAGCTGTTTATGCTTGATTGTAAGGTTTCTTGAGTCGGTATTCAGTTACTGAAGGTCACAACTCCACAATAACAGGCCTCTGAGTATTTCCAGCCTTAATGAACACAGATAATGCATGCCCAGTTGCTGCGGAGATGAGGCAAGAATCCCTTGCTTGTCCCAATGTTTAGGGCTTTTTTTTTTAACCATCATGATCTACAAAATGTATCATTTCTTGTAGCTACAAGTGGTCTGAATACACTATACAGCCAGTAATAGTATGATTTAGTGCCTAGTGGAAGTTGTTTAGTTATATAACCTAGATGGTTAAAGATTTTTTTCTATAGGCTATTTCAAACAATTTGCTATCAAATCTGTATGTAGCTCATCTTCACCAACTGATAAAATACACTACCGTGTGTTGATAGCTGTCATTTTTCTGCCCTCATTGAAAGGCAGCAGTAATGCAATATGTTGGTGTTTTTATGGTTTACAGTTTATGGTTACCAGTTACATCCAAGTACAGTGCCTAACTCGTTGTGAAGAGTCTCCAACAACTCAGGAAAGTCACAAATGATTAAATGAAGAAATATTACTTCATGTCTTACAGCTGATATTGTTGCATGTTTGGTCAAACAGAGGCTTATAAGACGCAAGCATGAATTATTTTTTTCCCATTTTGCTAGAATTTAGGTTAACACAGAGTGTGGCCTATTTGAAGTAGAGAGGTTTAATATTGACTGTACATAGGATTTTGTATGCTTTGTATTTTCTCCTAGCAATAAAGAGTGAAAGTTCAGTCTTGGTTCTTGGTTTCTGTGGCTAAAGGAATGCACTCATGTTCATGAGCAAGTCTGAGGAGGAGCACCACACCCAGCCACACACCCACCAGTCTGCTCACATATAAGCAAGGATATCAGTGTATGCAAACCTGTGCAATTGGCTTTTAAATATTTTCATGTCAAGGACTTCAGATAGACCCACATTACATCATATAGGAAAAATTTTGTTGTTGATGTATTATCATGTTGTATCGTATTGTACATAAAGAGATAGTAGTGAGAATAAGAACTGGGATTACCCTAGTTATTTTTATACATTCTCTAAGGGATTAGAGAGCCTTGGAATAAAGAAAAAGATGTTTTGGGAGAAGTTAGATGGTAGGAACTATAACCTATAGTTCCTACCATCTAACCTCCTAAAATGACTCTCGTTTTACAAGACATGTATTTCAAATATACATGATACACTGTGTAAATGAGACAGCTTCGGAGTTGCTGTATGGCTTATTTTTTCATTATGACAGAACTAGGCTAATGACTCCTGTAGACTTTAAGTCTGTATGCTAAGCTAACATGAAATGCTATTGATACCAATAGGAACCGAAGCAGTGGGTGCACAGAGGTGAAAATGGTATCGAACATCTTGCCTCAGTCTGGGCGAGTCGGAAAAAGGGTGTCGTTGTTTGTAATTTGTTTGGAGTTTTCCTAACAAGCTGGAGTATTTAAGTAGGGATTTTTAGTCTCTCTGACAAAAAAGGTGGAATAAGCATGAGATTTGATGGTTGAGTCTACATGAGTCTCATCATGGTGATGGTGATGCTTGGTTAGCTCTAATGTTGCATTCATGCCATATTATTATGAGCGTAACTACAGTTTGCGTCACCCAACAGCAGCCGCCCAACATGGTGGTAATTTCCACATGAAACCACTTGCCTGATGTTGCATAATACCAGGAGGGATAAAGTATGGGAAAGCTGAGCTAATGTAGCAAATATTCTTATGTATGGTATTTTATATTGTTATTATTTCAATCTTTTCACCCCGCAACCCACCCCAAGTATTCGCTACTTTGTTTTGGTGACCCAAAACCACCCAAATCTGTGGTTTACCTGCATCACTGTTAGCCTGACTCACTAATAAATCAATGTTCTTATTCCACCGTCTCAGTTGAGTCTAAAGGGTCCTCACAAATCAGTTGTCAGCAGTTTTGCATTGTGCACCTTGCCACGTACCTTACTCACAATCAATGTCATGTCAATGTCAATCTTCAGTACATTCGTACACAGTGTGTATTCATCCTGCTTATACTATGTAGAGCATGATGTTGCAGTGAGACTTTATGTTGTATCTGTGAAGTAGGTGTAGTCTGAAGGACACACCAAATATCATCAGAATTCAACAGTGTTTAGCAAGGAAGGACCATTTCTTTACAAGTGAACCTCAATTTAAATCCTCAGAAAGATTTTTGTTGTTGAACTGCCTACACTGGACATGGGGAAATGATGAGTGTTGAGGGTGAAACCTATGATTACAATAGTTATTCTAAAATTGGGATAATCTATGCTGAATTACAGTGAAATTCAACATTTCATGTGTCATTTTGGGAGGGACCTCCTGAAGCCTCAGGGGGTGCTCATGGGACCTCAGGGAGTCCCTGGATTCCACTTTGAAAAGCACGGCTGTAAGTAGCGTCTCTGAGCTCAAGTATTTGTCCTCCCACTTAGTTGTGCCTGGTCCTGGGCAAAGAAAAGGGACAAGGGGTGGGGGGAGGGCTCCAATAAGGCCTGCTTTGTTCCAGTGTCCCCCTCCCCGGCCTGAGCCCCCTCACTGCATATCAATGACTATCCACCAAGGCAGTTGCCAAGCTACCATCATACCCCAACACCACCACCACCACCACCACCACCGCCCACCCTGGCCCTAAGCCGTCAGTTAAGAGAGAAAAGAAAGATGGAAGGGGGTAGAAGGCTGCTGGAGTCCAGACAGAGAGATCAAAACAAGCCAGCTGCACTTTCCCAAAAACCCTCAGTTCCTCTTGGTTGCCTTGACAGTGGAGAGTCTGCGGCTGGTGGTAGTGCAGGGAGTCGGAGAGGGTTTTTCTATGGGACCAGACACTCAAAACCACTCTGTGCCCACCCTATGCCTGATGAATGTGAAACTCAAATATTCACACAAGCCACTGTTGATGGTGCAAGAAAAGGGAAAAATACGGAGATTCATTAATATGTGGTGCCATCGCCCTCTCACTGTTTGTTTTTCTGACCACACTCGGTCTAAATTGTTAATTAAGAGACTTTATGGTGTGAATTGTCTCCTTCAGTGGGGTTACGGTACCAAAACCTAGCAACCCTGGCAAATGAATGCTACAGTTCAATATCCAGCTTTTTTGCATATCTGCTGCTGTTATTCTGAGAGATCACCTTCATTCTATGATGAAACATTTCAATCCTGATGGGAGTGGTTTTCTCTTCCAATATGAAATAAAGGGAATTTTCTTTAGCTTTCAGAGGCCACTGTCAATTGCTGTACTTTTAATTTTCCAAAATTAAACTGAATGGGTTGTAAGTCTATATGTGGACTGTGACTTAATGACTATGGATGAATGTGGATACTGAGGATAGACTGCCTTAGATTATTGAGATGGACACAGCTGCTACACAACACAGTCAGTCTCCCACAAATCTCCACTGTATTACCCCAAGCTGCTACAGTGAGAAGCTTTACAGGGACAGACTTGGATTCAAAGGCACCAGCTTTCACACAACAAAGAGATTTTTGTTTGGGGCAACTGCAGTATTCCCAAATCTTGGCATTTTACTCAAGCAAATACAAACAATTTTGTTCCAATAAAATTTGAAAAAACTGACAACAACTCTTACAACATACTCTTAAAGTACCGATGTGTGTTCTCAAAAAAGAAGCAATGTGTGTACTCACAGAACTCTACAGTTCTGAGCACACACATTGGTACTTTTAAAAAGACAGTGGGTATATTAAGTCATTGTTCAACAAAAAAAGACCATTTCCAATGTTGTTTTGCCAAATGGATATCTAGCATTTCAGAGTATTTCTTCTTGTGCCTTTGTGTGTGTACTGTATGCACGTCCAGACTCTCCCCTATGTGCTCTGACAGAGCTCTTTGACACAGTCTTGTTACCCTGCCAGCCCCAGCATGCTCAGGAAATATACCGCCTAAGATCACACACTTCCTTCAATTTGTACCAGCCATCACCAAGGCAACAGCCTGATGATCATCAGAAATGCTATACAGAATCTTGTCCACAGTTGTGCTTGATACTGGAGTCCTGTGGAGACAGCTAGGCTGGGCTTCCCATAGGGGCCAGAGGTTCTGGATGCTTCCATTTCTAGTGTCCAGTCTGTGCCACTGTCGTGTCAATAAGACGGTGGGTGGTGGAACCGGACCGGAGCCCCATCAGTGGGCAGTCGCTGGACTTTGACCACTGGCTCTCATATGCAGTTGCGGTAGCAACTAGTTTAGGAGAGCTTCCTCATGGGTGGCTGATTTTGGTCTTCAAAAGACATGGGAACATCAGTAAAGCCTACAAATAAACTCGGGGGGTTCTCCACTTTCAGTCCTGAACAAATAGTGCTTTCATTTGACAGAACTTGGCTGAAAGCTTGACGCTGCTTAGGCAAGGAAAAACCAACATCTGAAGGGGGTCTATCAAAAGACAATCAAACAAACAAGTCTTTTAGTCTGAATTAGTTTGTTGAGTTTTCTCACCGCTGTTCTGTTCACAACTAGGATTTGACCTATATGGGTTTTCTAGACAATAATTTATTCCAGTATTCAACATTAACACTAAGACTCAAGCAATATATACTGCGAATGTTCCTTATGGGGTATCAACAACGGTACATCTCATCTTATTCTAGCCACAATTAGGGGGCACAGATTCATGTAAAGATGTCCATAATGTAAGTCATCTGAGTGCATATGTTATTAAAATATTAACGTAGTTCTCTGGTTTGGTGAGAGCACCATTCAGCTATCTGTGGTGGAGCCATCTTAGGTGTGAGGTGTGATGTATTATAAATTAGTCTGCCTGGGTATCAGGGGTGATCTGTTAAAAATGAGTTAGACATAATTTGATTTTGTTTCCATTGTTCACTCCAGGAAACAGAATCTGGGCTGTTAGGTTCAAACCCAGAAAAAGGGCGGCAGCAATGGGCGTTAACAAAATATAGCAGATGATTGGATAAACCATCCGTCTATCATGAACTAACTCAGACAACTGAACCATGATGTATAAGAGCACCAAAGCTAAACAAGCAGCAGCAACTGTGATGGTGAAAGTGAGGAAGCATATTGGTAAGCATATTGCAAGCTTGTTAGCATGTTGGTACATCCTGTTGTTTCTGTCTTCCAGTTCAGTGCACTGGAGTTTCTCATTGTCATCATCACCTAAGCCACGCCGGTAGATCCTCACAGGATGCTGATTGGTCCGGCTGTTTTGATGTTTCCAATAAGGCTTTTTACAGCACGGCCAGATCGTTTTGCAAGCCAGAAGAAAATTAACTCAAGAGATCAGCTGGCTGTGCCAGGTTAACAATATGAGTCATCTGAGTGCATATGATGAGCTATTAACATTTTAACTGCAACACTAACACTAACACCAGCACTAATTCTGATTTCAAAACTATCTCTAATTACTCCAATACTAACTAATGTCAACATGAATGTTAACACTACAGCTAGCTCCAGTACCAGGAGGAACACTAAAACTAGCACAAACTTTATCTTTAACGTCAGCGTTAATGTTAACACATTAACTCAACTCTTCTTGCCACACTGGCATGTTTTCAAGTGCACCAGTTATTGTCAACAGCCAAATGTGTTGTCAAGCTGCCCAAACCTGCTAAACTTTTTAAGAGTCAAGAGGACACCTGGTCCTGCCTACAAAAAAAGATTGCCGTAGTCTATATGACCTTCTTTTTCCTGCATTATGGTATACTTGTAACATGGGGCTATACACTGTTGACATATTATTGAGTCTTTATTGATAACATGTAGAGAGTAAGCAGATGGACTGTTACCGGTATTTCCATCAGTACCTTTGCTAGCTAAACTGTATAGTGTTTCCTCTCAAGGAAAGTTAAAGTCTCCTATCACTATTTTTTCACATTAGCAAATTTTCCCTAAAAGAAAGTCAATAAATGTATTAAGGTGCTTATTGTTATGAACATACACATTACCGTTCCCGATTATAAAAGCAGTCTTCCAAAGAAAGAAGAACAAAACATCATGTCCATGCATGTCCATTTGTAAGAATGCAATCTGTGGTGGAGAATTATAATTCCTGCTGAATGACTGGAGCCCTCACTGAGATTTCCAGAAAATATAGAATTAATTATTATATATACAGCAATAAAGCTTTTTGGTTGGTCATGTCTCTCAAACCTCAAGCATTAAAACAAACAAAATTAAAGAACAGATGCTGTAATAAAGTAGAACAAGCTCATACCTTGTTTAAGCCCAAGTCTATACATAATCTATACAAATATTTAAAGCTCCATAACAAAGCCGTACATATAGTGCCCTCTTCTGGACGTTGTGGAAAATTCATTACATTCATTATGTTATTGTTGCAGTTGGTAGGCCAAAATATATTGTTTCTAATTTATCTTTTTTTATGTTGCATGTTTATTTTATCATAATCCTGTACCATACCATAATCCTGGAAAAACACATTTACACCATCAGCTACAATTTTACAAAATCAGTAATCATAATTTTACTTCACATGTGGATAATGTGACACTGTGAAAAGGTATGGTAGCATGGTTGCTGTTATTTTGCACACTGCATACATGATGGTACTTTTCATATTTTTCATATGTTTAATTCATACATATGTTCTTAACATGTTTTACCGTTGAAATTGGTTGCATTATTATTTATTGCCCCCATTTGTTCACATCTTTTTCCATTTTCTATTTTTTCTATTTGTATCTTATGACATGCTGTTACATCAGCCCAATTTTTCTATGGGATCATTAAATCTTCATCTATAGTTTTTACAGAAAGATGCTTCTGCTTTAATGCTCATCTTGTTTGATCAATTTCAGTAAATAAAATGAGTATTTTGGAACATAAGACCATGGCTGAGCCTTACTCATCTTTAGGAATGTAGTTGTGCACTTTGGTAATGATAAATAGTTCCTGTATAAACATTTGTGACAAATAGTTACTGTGAATTAAAAATACCACACAAACTGACATGAAGAATCCCATAATCCACATTGAAATAAAGACACAAGTTGAGAGTGTGGCTGCTATTATTATTACAGAATTATAAAACAAAATAAAGCCCATAGGCCCTTGGCTGCATGTTGTCCCCTCTCTCTCTCTGCCCTGTCTGCCTCTCTCTGCTGTCACTGTCCAGTAAAGCAGAAATGCCAAAAAAAAAAAAAAAAAAATTT
>OMKZ01052808.1:20289-33190 GCA_900302535.1 Neoniphon sammara
ACTTTATTGTGACCATAGTAGTTTACTATCTTGAGCTACTGTAGTTTATTTTTACTTACACTTATGGCCGAGTGAAGCAAAAAGAAAAGAAATTTTTTAAAAAAGCATCCAAATGGAAAAACTCCATTATAAGCTGAGCTGGGAGAAGCCTGACCAAACTGCAGAAAGGCTGTTCAGTGGGCTGTGAATAAAACTGCTGGGAGCAGACGGTGGGCAGACACTCTTCTTCTGCCCCATTCTCAATCTCAGAACATTTGGTGCTGCTGCAGATACACACAAACACACACTAGGCAGGTGGAATTGCAAAATGAAATGTTCACTTTTAGTAATACACATTATAGTGGTGGATTCTTCATGTTTGTAACTCCTTTACAGCTATTTGTGGACATGAATATTATTATGAACAGTGCTGGTGCAACTTGGGTTTATCTATATGGGTATATGACAGAGATTTTGGTTTATAAAATCTTTCCAAAATGGCAACTGGTTTGTTTGAAAATGGCAATCATTTAAATTGAAGCAGCTATTTGGTGTAATTAAAATCCTTTTTGTCTTATTGGGCAACCCTGATGATTTTTTTGCAGAAACAACTTTTTTTATACAGAGGCTAGCAGCAGACATTTTTTAAAACCTCCACCAGGCTCCAACAGTGGCTGAATTGGCTCTTCCTTTCTATATATTTCTCTTGTTCGTAGACCTTGATCGTGAGGCGATGCAGTCCCACTTTTGTTTTGTGGAATATCTTGAATACTGCGTGGCACTGGCAGATTTTTGTTTTCAGAGCTAATAATAGCGGGGCCTTTTTTCAGAATGTTCATATGTTAATGATATCTTTTATATGAAAATAAATATATAACAAGGACTGTAAAGTGTATGTGTGGAAATGAGTGTAATGAGTGAAACTGTTTAAGTTATGAACCAGTTTCACTCTTTCACAAATAGGTTCCAGTTATTCCTCATTTGAATGATTGAGATAAAAAATTTTAAACTGAGATTGGAAGTCTATGAAGGTAAATGTTTGGCTGGCGTCTTGGCCACCAAATCTCTAACATTTGATATTTAATTTTGTGAAGTTAGTGGATTTTCACCTCATCTTTAATGAATCACAAGGCAGGAGTGATCTGCGAGTAAAGTCATTTCTAGTTTTCGACAGACATCCAGCACAAACAGGCCAACAAGTCACTGGTAATCACAGGTAATAACCAATCATATAGCAACACAGCCCTCCACCATATGTACATCCAACTATTAACAATAAATAAAATTACAAATATGAAAGAAATCAGCTTTGCCCAAGTCAATAAAAATCAGAAAATGCATGAATACATACTAACTGAATTTGACAGGACAATCTCCATAAATGGCCAAAAAGATGTGAATAAACTACAAAATCATTTGTCCTTAATGATGTAACTTGAAGAACTATCAATGATATTAACTGCCAAGAACTGATTGACATTAAAGGACAGCAAAGTTCAAATCATTGGTCATTTTCAAAGACTGGCTAAACAAAGTGCTTCTGCAGACAAATGCATTAACAGTAAAGCAATGATGTCATGAAAATTAATTAACATGAAAATGAACAAAGGCATTATAAGCTCAGAGGGGAATTTATCCACAAAAAAAAATCTGTAATAAACTGATAGAGATCCCCTTTAATATATGGCACTAACACAACAAAATACAGCTTGAAGGAATGTTCCAATGTTTTTGGCAAAATACCTTTTTGCCGACTTACCCAGACTGAGACAAGATGTTCGATACCATTTTCACCTCTGTACGTCCACTGGTTCGGTTCCTATGGGTAGCATTTCATGTTAGCTTAGCATAAAGACTTGAAGTCTAGGGGAGTTATTAGCCTAGCTCTGTCAAATTGCAAATTGCAAAGAAAATAAAAACTTACACCAACTCTAAAGAGGTCTTATTTTCAAAATGTATCATGCGTACTTGAAATGCTCGTCTTGGAATAAAAAAAAAAAAGTGTCGTTTTAGGAGAAGTTAGATGGTAGGAACTATAACCACTGAACATATGTGTTCATCAGCTATAGTTCTTATCATCTAACTTCTCCTAAAATGACGTGTATTTCATTACCGTGTAACACATGATACACTGTGTAAATAAGACAGCTTCGGAGTTGCTGTAAGGTTTATTTTGTCACTTTGACAGAGCTAGGCTAATGACTCCTGTAGACTTCAAGTCTTTATGCTAAGCTAACATGAAATGCTACCCACAGGAACCGAAGCAGTGGACGTACAGAGGTGAAAATGGTATCAAACATCTTGTCTCATTCTGGGTAAATCGGAAAAAGTGTATTTTGCCCAAAACATTGGAGTATTCCTTTAAATGGACAAAAATAGGACTGCTTTAGCGATGACGTCAGCAAATATTCTTAATCAGGTACATTGTGATCAACATTACAGCTGCTATACTGTGAAGCCTTTGAGACAGCTGGAACCTGTTATTATACATAAAGACATGTCACAATGTCATTTCTGAGCTCTACCCATGGTGTAACTCTTCAAATATACTGAAGATCCCTTATTGATTGCGAGCCTTGTGTGCAGTCCCTCACAGTTCTTCTCGCGGGACAAGACCCTCCTCTCAGCCATCTCCACACTGATGTACATATACCAACATGATAGACAAATGTCTCTTCCTTACATCTGTCTGGATATGAGTGAGTGCTGCAGAATGTGGAGGGATTAGACAAAAAGGGTTTTAGAAAGGAATGGATTGGTTATTAGGTGTTACTGGACTGGGGCACAGACACAACACGTGCAGAAGACGACTTGAGTGTTTCTCATAGAGGAGAACCCCCTTTCTAAAGAGGTTCATGTTCCGTGTCCAGTCCTAGAGGGCCAATGAGCTCTGGTCGCAACATGCCTTAACGGGACATGATACATTCTTAGCCAACTGGCAGCAGTGTGTGTGAGAAAAAGGGAGGAATCTCGATATTGAAGTCCTGGTTGTCAAGTCTTGAACTCTCTCCCTCTTTACTTTTTACTCCACTTCTACATTAAAAGGCAGATCCATCACAGAAGATATTCTGACCTCTCCCAGGGAAGAGCTCCATTTGCCAGTAGCGGGGGTCGGCGTACACTATAGACAGGTCAAAAGGAAAAATGTCACAGGGGTTAAATCATACCTGTGTGCTGAGACCAAGCAGCGATGGCTACATATTGCAAAAGGCTTAAGGTGGAAAGTTAGCTGTGTAACATGTATTTGAAGGTTCCATCAATAAAAGGGACTGATCTTGTCTTTTGATCGAAAATGAGATCAGATCCAGTCAGGGCTGTTCACTCCTGACATAATAGATGTGATGCAGTTTGAGTGATTGAGTGAAGGCTTTCCTGTATAATTGATCAATACTACACTGATAGTCTATGAGAAGCTATTAACCACAACTAATTCTCATGAATTATGTTGATCAGATGCCCAAAAAGCATAAATGAATGTTTTATTATCATAATTACCATTATTATTAATAAAATTCTGCGTTTTACTGGAGAAACACTGTTTCAGAAGCTTTTCCAGCCGAACAAGAGTACAATTCTGTGGAAAACACTGAATACTTGGATATTTTTAACATGTTAATTGTCTGCTTTAAAGGTACAGAATATGAATGGAAAATATTGGCTATAATGCCAGTGTCAGAGTTTCATGCGGACATCATAAAAGTGTATTTGGGAGAAAGAACCACGTGGAGAGGTTCTTACCCATGTCTCCAGGTCCCAGCCAGAGGTTGAAGGAGCTGCAGTGTTTCTGACACCGTTGAACTGGCAGCACTCGAACTGTTGGCAGCCCCTCTCCTACCACCAGCCAGCCCTGCACTCCTACGCCCTGAAACATACCTACATTTTAGCTTTCTACATTTAATTCAAACTGATGAAACCAAACATAAAGCACAACAGCGCCTGAACTCACCTTGCTCTGTGAGTTTGTGCTGTGGGTGACCAGACAGCGCTGCAGTGTCGTCCCAGCACTGTCCAGCAGGGGGCAGAGTTCTGCCTTTGGGAACAGCCACCGCAACACCTTCTCTCTCGTCCCTGAGCTAAACCTCCTGGACAAACAACACAAAACACAAGCATTCCTCAGTCACAGATCACAGATAACTGTCATTGATAACTGCTTTGTATATCTTTTAATATCATACATAATATGAATTCTTATCTTAAGCAACTAAACTCCAACCCATTTCTGTGTGAAACCTGATATATAATAGTGAAAAGCATGCTGTTGAAATTGCTGACTGACATTGGCTGATTTTCCTGTGCCAGGTGATGTGACTATCTATAGAGTACAACTCTATAGATGGCATAAAATCCGTCAGGTGGTATGATCATTGTTGACAAGTACAGACACATGAGCATTCTGCCAGTAATAAAGGTTGCTGAGAAATGTATTACAGAGCAATTAACTGCCTGTCTCAATGACTACCCTTAACATTACACCCTATGCAATTTGGCTTCTGAGCCAATCACTTGATTGAAACAGCTTTTTTAAAGAATATCAAATCCAAAACGGACAGAGAGAGGAGTTGCTGGAGCTGTATTTTTAGACCTGAGAAAAGTTTTGACATCTTGACAGTGTGAGCCATGATATGATGGAATATTTTAATTAAAATGCAACTTTTTCTTTGATGTGTTGATCCTATTTCAATAATACAGTCCAGTATGGCAGAGTAAATGGTTTGATGTAAGTGTGCCTGAAGTCCATTCCAGGATCGCTGCTCTTCAGCATCTACATTATGATTTACCATCTGCGTGTGCTGGATCTGAGACACTAATGTACACAGGTGACTCAGTAATTACAGATGAGGTTTTTGTGGGAGATTTGAGACCCTAAGTTTGGGGGATGCTGTTTTCATTTACTGTTTTCGTAGAAAAGGTGCTGTAAAGCCCTTTGATACTGTAACAGTGATTAAGGGCTGTACAAATAAACTTAACCCTGTTCAAAGGGGCATAGGGCATGTGATGAGTATTTTTTACTAATAATAATGATAATAATAATAAAACCCTCCATCTGGTAGAGTTTCAATAGAACATGGTGGATGTATACCAGAGCAGAGTGAAGTTAGCAGGTCCTTGAGGGAGGCCTTGATTGTGGTTCTGTAGACCGTCGTCCTCTTCCAGCAGAATGGACATGGAGCCTGAATGACCCGAGTAGAGCTCCTCCAGCTGCTGCCGCTGGACACTCAAAGACTCCCCACCCTGCAAAGACCAGCGGGACCAAACCAAAGGAGCGGCAGTGAGGTAAGTACGAAAGCTAGTGTGTTTAAAGCAGTCACGTTGAACACTGGAGAGGTTCACATGCCGTCTACAAGCACCAGTACAAGCATTTGAACTCAGCTTTGAAGTGTAAGAATGACTGCAGGTTGGCAAAGCTTTGCTCTAAAACATTAACTCCTGTAATAACAGGAACCAAAAGTCTTTTCATTTCACTTGTACATGGAAATGTAGGAAACTTATAAGTGTAACACTTGAAACATCTGTTCCAATAGTGTATGTACTTTGTTAATTGGTATGTACCGTTCTTTTTCTGTAAGCGGAAGTCATTTCTATACATACTGCTCCTACTCAGGTGTGGCGGCTAGATGCCAATTTTGATTTTTAGATTAATCTACAGGGAATTGTCTGCAATAAAAAACACAAGCAATAAAAAACAGGTAAGAGGCTGAAAAAGCCTACTGGCTTCTAGTGTTACTATTAAGTGGTAAAGTCGTGTGCTCTTTTATCATGTTGCTGCCAAATTCATCTTTTATTTATTTACAAATCTTAAAGGGTGCCCATAATTTTGCCACCTATATGTAGAGTATATGCATTAGAACAATGATATGGCATTTTCCCCCATACGTTTTAACATAACTGATAGCAACTTATCTGTGTTTTTGTTTCATAAAATGATAATCAAAATAAATTATCATCAAGACCAAACCGCTCAGTCAAATTGCTCCTGCTGATTCACAGACATTCCCAATACAATGAAAACTTTCATTAAACATGATCAAGTAAAAAGGGGGTAAAGAAAAAGGAGAGCTAGGTGCAGAGGCCTACAAGCCTTGCATAAGAGCCTGGCCTAGCCATACTCTGATTTCGTTTGTGTTCTTCACTTCACAAAACAAAGTCTGGGCCTTTTTTTCCCCACAAAAACAGATAGCATTTGATAGGATCAACCATTTCTCTATCACTAACTAACTCTTTCAGTCAGACTAGCAAACCAGATGATGTAGCATGAGAACGCCAAAGCTAAACCAACAGCAGCAATTGTGACGGTGAAAGTGAGAAAGCATATTGATAAGGATATTGCTTGCTTGTTAGCATGTTGGTACATGATTCTTAGCCTTTTTATAAAAAAATCCACATTGATGTTCTGTTGTTTTTGGTCACCAATGACCTCGCGAGGTCAGCTGGCTGTGCATGGTTAATGGTAATGCACCACTACTAATTACTTCAGTAAGGCACCTTTTTTTTGATTATATGTCATTTGTTCCTCCATAGTAGCATGGCTGTGGTCAACTATACCTTAAGTAGTACGAGTTGGGGTCCCCTTCTCAGGGCTACAGTCTCCCTGAGGTTCTCTGGGACTTCCAGCACAGAGGAGATCTCTGCACAGCCTGAACAGTTGACTAGGCTCTGTCTAAGAGAGCCTGCGCTCCACCATTCATGGAAACCTGCAGAACAAGGAGGGACTGAGCATAAAGAACCAAAAAGCCAAAGTTCCCAAAGTCAAAGTTGGCTGCTTTGCCATAACATTATTTTACAAATTTGTTAATAGCTGACACCATAACTATAATAACATTTTCTGTGTTTACCGTCAATGTTACCTGATGGACATAGTGCGGCAGGGGTGTCTTTCTAGTGTCTTTCTGCTGTAGTTTCTGGCTAATTATAGCCTTGCAACATTGTCAGTCTGAGCCACTGCCTTTGGCCAAAATCAAATGGTTCATATCTTTGTTCAAATAACCTGTAGAGATATCTTCCACTACACTGAACTTTAATAGTGTTTGTTTTGTAACACTGGAACTGTCAATAAAGTTATTCAATCGGTCCCCCAAAGATAGCTACAAGTTGAACCCCACAAGTTCTGTGGGGGCAACTGGTAGCTATCTTTGGGGAACTGCCATTGACTTGAACTAGCCTGTTCAAATCAATGTTCCAGGATTGTTGAAGCTAGGGGTCTAACAGTCTGGAAATCAAGACTGAAACCACAATACAAAAGACCACGGTCTCGAGCCGCAGTTCCGTCTTCCATCATCCCCGGGTGGGTATCATAAGACAATCACATCTTAACTGTCTTTTCAACTTAGGTTGTGCTCTTTTCCCTGTCATTCTAAAAAATATTAATAGGCCAAATATTTAATGACGACAGACTTTGATTTTTCCTTTCTTTAGGTATCAAAAGCCTCTTGTCTGGCAAAACATGCTACTGGCTTGTGTGTGTGTGTGTGTGTGTGTGTGTGTGTGTGTGTGTGTGTGTGTGTGTGTGTGTAGGTAAGAGAATGCTTTAAACCTTGTAGGTTGTACTTCTTAGCAATGGGCAGGGACAGCAGGCGGACGTGGCTGAGGGGTGAGGACCAGTTGTAACAGCCCAGGTTGACCAGACCCAGCTGAGGGGTGCTCTGGGGGTAGGTGAAGGCCAGCACTACCACTAGCAGGAAGCCCACTGCCACCACAAACTGTGAAAAAAAAACAAGGATATTTAGAAGCCTTAAATATTCACTTCTACTCTGAGAGGTTCTTAGGTTTGCATAATGGAGGTTTTTGGATAGGAAGGCTTGGAACAAACATATTTGTTAAGTGGCTAGTTCTGATGTGTACTACACCATTTTTTATGGTATGAAGAAAACTTCATACCAAACTCCATTCTTAAGTCTTAAGTTTGATTAGGTCAAAGATAAGATTTAACTGGACTATGTAGTTTTCCCACTATACATGACTCAGTCAAAGTAACCATTTGCTGACAGAAGTAGCCTATGCCAGCGTCTGACGAAGACGTTCTTCCTTTTGAGAAGGGAAACAAATGCCTGCCAGCTCAAATATCTAGTGGTGACTATTACAGCATTATAATCTTCTTCCAGGTTTTATAATCAAATAGCATTATTTGTGATATGAGATAACTGGTTTTCAAATGCAACCTTACTGGACATAGGAAGGGTTCATGGAGCAGGTGAGTGGAAAGTGGAAAGAGGAAAGTGCAGAAGTGGATGAGAAGATGGAGGAGAGCAAAGCCAGATCACACAGTCCAAGCATGGGCTAAAAGGCTGAGACCCTGGGTAAAATTTTAATTATGCCCACTAGTGCAGGATGAGGTCACCATTAAATATATTCTGTTTTATAGGTCACGTGTCTACTTGTGTAGGATATCTCAGTAGTGTTTCCGGCCCTGACCTTGATGGTAGCTCTCAGGATGGGGAACTGGGGAGGGTCTCTCCTGGGCTCATTGGTCTCCAGGACCTGCTTGATGAACTTCTCTATCTCCCTCTCTGACATGCCATAGCGATAGCCCGACTGGCGGAGGATGTCGATGCTCTCAGACAACTTGTCATAGATGCATGGCTCGCTCATCGTCGTACCCATAACGGCGGTAGCAGGAGTGGCTCGACTCTGAACAGTCAAATTTGTCTTTCTTCTTATTCAACCACTGCTGGCTCAATGAGCATGTTGTCACCTGTGTAGAGACTGTAGATGTTAGTTATGACTTCAAAATACTCAATAGTAGCTAGTTTACTTGATTTATATGATGTTAATTACTGGTGCTGATCATTAAAATTAATTCCATATACAAAAGCCAAGCTAGCTCTGAATTTTTTATTCTATCTTGTATGGACAAAACAGCAGACAAAACTCTATTAAAAAATCTTGCAGTTTAATGTTGTCTTGACTGTGGGCAAACGTGCACACCTCGCAGAACATCACGAGAAGACATGGCTAACTTGCCAAACATACATCTAAGACATCAAACAGGTCTTATGTCAGTGAAGGGACAACTTTCAGACCTGGTTTGTCTGTTATTTCTACATATTCAATCAGTGGTAAGTAATCATAAACATTTACATTTTAATGAAATAAACTACTAATAGCAGATACTAACGATTCGGAAAATTTCTCACGTCATGTTCTACCAGGTCCACACATCTGCCGTAATGAGTTTGGAGTGACTTTCTTGATTTCTACAAAAGAGAACTGCGCATACATATAGGTAACTTAGCAATGTGACAGCTAACTACAAGCAGATATGTATAGCTAGCAATTACAAGACAATCGAGTCAAGTTATGTAACAATATGTAACTTATTTCAGTCGCAGAGTATGTAAATACAAACAAATAGCAGTAGGCTGCTAACGTTACTGCCGTAAACGCTCTGTGAGGAATGTTGTTACTGTGCGCCATGTCTAGATTGTCACCTTCATATAACGTAGCTATGAACAACTTGTAAGTTAGCCAATACCATAAGACGATGAGCTATTAGCTAACTAAGTCAGGTGATCGTTTACTGAGACAGCAGAAGAAATTACCACGACATATCACGGCTAGCTCGTCACGTTAGGTTAACGTTAGCTGGTGTTTGCTAATGTTAGTCTTAGTGAACGTTTATAGTTTCCACAGGAAAATGAACGAAACATGAAATCATGAAACCTACCACTTTAAACCGGGATCCACTGCCGCAATTAATGTGCCTTATGTCTCATTTTATCTCCAGAACAGCGTGATGTGTATATCTTAACTTGTTAGCAACAAGAGTAGGGTGCAACAACCCCTGACAACCATGGAAGTAACGTTAGCGTTATTTTGCTGAGACCACCACCAACGTAAAGCTGGCTAGACACCAGCCAGAGTATTCATTTCCGGTCTTTTCCGGCCTATAAGAACAATAGGGCTGCTTTTACCTTTAAGTTGAAGGCAACCTTGCTTACTTCCGTTAATATCCTTTCTAACTTTTCTAACTTGATACAGATAGTTAAAATCGCTTCCTGGTCATGTTCCTGTTTGGTTCTGGTCTACACATACACCTGAGATGTGTCCCGAAAGCACAGCCTATATTCTAACCGAGTTTTGAAAAATCAAAAAACAAAAACCTTTCAAGACTTAAGAAGATACAAACAAGGCACCATTTCACATGAATAATCTACCAAAGTACATTATGTCACAGGTTGAGCAGAAGATACAAAACTTTAGCATAAAATAAATAAATAAATAATATCAACAACAACAGTCATCATCATCATCATCATCATCATCATCATCATCATCATCATCATCATCATCAACAACAACAACAACATCATAATGATGAGGATAAAAAGAAAAGAAAAAGAATTGGGGCTATTTTCAAATTAACATAAAACTTACCAGTAATGAAAATACCTCAAGGGCTCTCTTTACCAAGTTTCAATGATTTACTCAAGCGTTTTAGCTCGTTCATCCAAAAGTTTAGGTTTGGTTTAGTCTTTAAGTATGTACATTCACGTATGAATTTTTTTTCCTAATAACTACTAACAAATTATTGAGAAAGTAGTCCAAGTTCTTATCATTCATACAAATACCAAATTTAACTGTCTTCACTGTTAAAGGTGAAGACGGTTAATCAATCATATTGTGGGCAACTCTGCATTCCAAAAAGGCTGTGCTCATCACCCTGAGTCTTGAAATCTATCTGTGTGCTCCAGTGGTTTACTTCTCTGAGTGATCTCATAAGGTAGATTTGTACATATTAGAAATTAAAACCCAGAGCTAAAGCAAGAGCATTGTTGATTTGACTCACACCTTCTTGAGTTATGCTCAGAATAAGTATTCTGGTTAAATTCAATTATATAAAGAAGGATCGATGCATACATCCAATAATCTAGTTGCAGTGGAAATATACTTATTGATGTCAGTAGAAAGGCTGGAATGAATAAGACCAGATAAAGTATACAAGTATTGGAGTAGCATTTAAACTGTTGCTTGACATGTACAAAAACAGCGGTAACGCACTAATACCGCATGCAGACTGCCGTCCAATGGCAGGAATAAGGAGGAGGATGGTGGCTCTGGCAGTAGAGAGTTCAACAGCGGCTAGTCTGCCGTAAAGTAATAGAAGAAGACACTTCAGTAACACGGAAGTCCCTCCTGCCCCATGTGTTCGCGGCTGAGTCCCTGTCATGCTTTGGGTAAACGGCAGTAAAGAGAAGACTCGGTTGGATGTAGCATTTTAAAAACCTTCAGTTTCTCTTTGGTTCTTCTTCCTCCTCCTTTCCGTTCATGGTATGTATAGAATGCTTTGCTAATGAGTATAGGCATGTCAAAATACTGTTTTGTTTTTACCTTTGCAATGCAGGCACTGAATTGGATAAAATATACGATTAGGAAATAATACTAAAATAAAATTGTAAGCGTTAATATGGGGATTATGGAGAGAGATAACTCTTGAAGACAAGATCTCCTACCAGATATTTAAGCTAAATCGAAGCAAACGCTGCAATGCTATATTATCCTTTGGCTACCTAAAACACGCAGGTTCTTCGAACTTTTATAACCACCCAGCAAACGACGCTGAATGGCCGTTGTCTGAATGTCCAACTTGGACGTCCCGTTATGGTTCAAAAATGAAAGTTGTGCCGACGTCCGGGACGTTACCTGGCCGTCAGCTGGACGTCCAGGTAACGTCAAAATATGTCATTTCCACGAACGGGCCAATTCAGCTATTGTGCCTTAGTTTAAGTACACAGTGCATTCAACAGCATTATACACCCTATGTCCAGATTAACTCAATATGCTACACGTTCTGAAATGGTCTGCCAATGTCCTGTCTGACCCGGACGTCTGTTATATGCTTTAACGTGTATTTTACAAGACAACCCCGATATACTCCTACACGGAACCACTTTTGGCCAGGGACTGATGTCTGCTGGGAATCATGTACTGGACTCCAGTACGGTTCCAAATTGGTCCAGTTAACGTCCTGGTCTGACCTGGACGTCTCCAGGCCAGTAAAACGTCTTTTTTTCCAAGGGAAATTTAACAATATTTTGATGACGTATAATAGGCTACTTACACATTTTATTAATACTAATTTCAATAGACCACATTTTGAATAAACTATATATATGAAAACTCAAGTCTGCACAAGTTAAGAGATTTAATACAATATATATTTTGTATATTTTCCAACAAATGCAAGAACTGTGCTACAAAAATGCAACAGAAAAAGCAACCTTTCAAACATTTCCAATACTAATAGATGAAATATAATAAATGAAAGAAAGTAATGCAGTAAACTACAATTAGGGTGATACATTAACTCAATAGTAGGGTTGGGCAAAAAAAATCCATTCATGAATGCATTGCAATATATTTTTTCCCAATTCAGTATCGATTCAAAAAATCCTGAAATCGATTATTTCCGTTGTAATGAAGCCCAACTTTTTTCAATTTCATTACAGCAGTTATTTTTTTTATTTTTTATTTTTAGTAAAGAATATGTTCAGCAATCAGCACAGGCACAATATCGTGTGAATGTTTAATTTTGTGCTTGTTTAATAAACCATATTGAAATGAAACAACAATACCAGGGCTGTACAGTGCGACAGTTTTGCTCGCATTTGCTATTAAAAAATATTATGTGCGATGATAAATATGAACCCACTCGTACATGTGCGATAGGCACAGATCTGTCCAGACCAATGCTGCATTTAGGGTCAGGCTGGGAAATTTGTTTCTCCTCCTCTGCCTCAGCTCCAGTTCCAGCCTCTCTCTGAGCTACTTTGCTGTTTTAAATTTAAATAAAAAGTAAATGTTAGTCGGCTCTTGACTTACTCAAGCGGGTAACTCAAGCAGCAGATAAATATTAACAGTGGGGAAGCAGTGGATAATTTTGCTTTTAGAGCATTATATATATTTTCGAATAGAACTAGTTTTTGAC
>OMKZ01052809.1:0-13244 GCA_900302535.1 Neoniphon sammara
CATTGTCAAATACTATCACTCTCCCCAAAGGAACAACGTCAAGCCCCTCAGCACCTGCCCGAGCACTGACTATGACATTTATCCATGCCTCTATGACTAAAGCACGGGCCAGACGACCCCGTCTGAACACCAATCATCTGACTCGCCCATCTCGTCGGCCGCACTGAAATGAAGTTGTCATTCGTGCAGGGGCTTTTTCACTCTGTGTCACTCTGCGGGAAGAGATTGATGCTCTTCCTTTTTCACTCCTATTCAGCATTACTCCTGTGGTTGGGTTAGCTAATTTGAACACTGCCGAAGTTCAGACAGCTCTGACTGGGCACGGAGATACATCTTCATTATGCTGCAAAGTGCTTCTAAAACATAATCATTAGTTGTAAAACCGCTGGATGGCAAATTCCAGCCAAAGCTGGACTGCTATGTACAGCTTGTCAATTTTAAAAGCAGACTGCAGCACCATGTGTCAGGCTCCCGCTTTGATTTAGCCATATGGCTTTGAGACGGCTGATAAAGTTTACAATGTGTCTTCAAAAGTTTCATCAACACATTCCGCACAACTCGTGTGGCATCTTCAATGAACCCAACCATCAGGGACTGTGGTCGACATCAAAACCAGTCTGAAACTGGATTCATTTTGGTCATCTGCAGCAAACTGACCCTGTCAGCAGGAGGTCCCATCATCTAAAGTATCATCTGTCTCACATTAGAGATATTTAGATTGAGATGGATATGATTTTACATTATCTAACAGAATGATGTGTTCATGTACATGGGCTTCAAAAGTAAGTGTAGGAACATTATGATTCCATGCACACTTTACCCAGGTAAAGGAACAAACAAGTCTATATAAGCACCTTAGTAATTGGGTACCATTCAATATCCTGCAGCAGCATGAGGGTACTGTGACAAAATACTAATAAGCTTTTCGAAGTGGGAGAAGGAGACGGAGCCTGTCTGAGTTTCTAGTTACTAACTTGGCATGTGTAGGCCTCTCGGGAAGCAATATTTGAGGGAAACAAATGTCTAGTTTTTCATTTGGAAAGTATATTAAATTCAAGTTTTTTGGATCTCAGATGTCTGGCTGTTTGGAGGGGATATGGCCAAGGCTTTTCATTTGTTGTTCATATAAGACTAAGAGAGAATTAGACAGTAGACAGCTAAGCAGGCCTTGTGACCAGAACGTCGCTGGTTCAAATCCCTGGACAGACTGGGAAAATGTGTGTAGAAAAGTGACTGAATAGTATCTCTCCCCTCGCTCAATATCTGCTGTCAAGCTAGCCTTGAGCAAGGCACCAAATCCTCTACTGCAACAATGGAGCTTCTCAATGGCCGACAGACAAGATGGTGGTTGCACTGGGCAGTGTGAATTTGTAACTATATGAATGTGAAGCTGGAGGACCATGGAACACTGGGGTCAGCTGCACCTTTTGTTTCCTAAGTTCAGAGTTAGCCTAGTTATAATTTAAGTTAAATTATAAATAATAAACAAGTTGCACACATAAACTAGCTCATAAATAGAGTGTAGGTGTTACTATTTACATTCAGCAATTAGCAGGTGTAACCGACATGTAACTAAGTGACAATAAATTCAAACGCACTAAATTTTGACATAATTAGAAGGTAACAACACTGTACATTTAGCCATGGCTCATCTAGCAAGCTGTCATAACAAAACATTAAAGGTGCACTATGTAGTTTTGAGAGAGATAATTATTTGCATTTGCAGAGCCTGCTACTATAATGTAATTCTTTGAATGAGTCTATCCTACTTTGTCATAAACAGTGTTGGGGTACTGTAATCACATTACATTTGTCTGTACATTAATCTAATGCGTTAGTGCCCTAGGTTCAGTAATCACATTACAGTTACTCATAAAACATTTGTGTTGTTGCTTGCTGATGCTTGTTGCTTGTTGCTAGAATTTTTTTTCCAAAAAAAAAAAACGTGCCTTTTCTTGCACACTTGCAACAATTGCATGACCTCTTGTGACAGGTGATGTAACTTTAGCTTGAGTGATGGTTTACAACTTTTGAGGGGTGGCGATATGCACATTACTTTGAATTTGTTGCATGAGCATAAAAGATGGATATTATGTATGTCCTCCTTGTTAGGATAGGAATTTGTGCTGATATCTAAGGTTTAAATTTATATTGTTGACGCCAAATAACCCTACAGTGCATCTCAGGCGAATTTCGGGAGAGTAACGCAAAAGTAATGTAATGAGTGGTATAATGAATTACTTTCCATAGGCAGTAATTAAGTAAAGTAATTGATTACTTTTTTGAAAAGTAACGAGTAATGTGTAATACTCTACTGTTTTTGAGTAACGACCTCAACACTGGTCATAAATTCAAAGAAAGATCACTTTGAAGCACTGTAAATCAAACAGTAGCCTAGAAGATGCTTAGTGAATACATTTGTAAACAAAAACTCTGGCCCTGCCACAGTAAAATCAATATTCCATGGATCAAGTTTTTCCCTAAGCATAGATTAATGTAACATATATATTTTCATATACCATAGAATTTTTCCACAACTCTGAGTTGAAAACCTATCTCCCAAAACTACATAGTGCACCTTTAAGCCTGTCGCTTTCCCTGTTTAAGTTTGATATATGTTTTTATATTGGGCACAAAATGTGTCATACATTCCAGGGTACATTATGTCGGTAAAGTCTCCCACTTATTGTGGAAAGACAATAAGGGTTGCCAAATTTGACTGAATTGTATAAGATTGTCTTTCAAGGTGTATCTGATCCTTTCTAAGTATAACGTGCTTGTTAATCCATCTAGCCATTTTTAGGATTGGGAATCATTGTTGTCTTCCAATTCAAAGGAAGTAATTTCTTTGCAGTGATAAGACAGTAAGATGTAAGTAACTGTTGTGATGTACTGAGTGTCCCAGTTGTTTCAGACATACCAAGAATGGTAGGTACTATAGATGGTAGGAACTCCCCCTAAAATGACTCTCGTTTAAGATAAAAAAAGAAAAAGAAAAAAACTTGTATTTCAAATACATATGATACACTGTATAAATAAGACAGCTCCAGAGTTGCTGTAAGGTTTAATTTTTTTCACTTTGACGGAGCTAGGCTAATGACTCATGTAGACTTCAAGTCTTTATGCTAAGCTAACACAAAATGCTACCCATAGGAACCGTACCAGTGGACGTACAGAAGTGAAAATGGTATGGAACATCTTGGCTCAGTCTGGGTAAGTCAGAAAAAGGGTATTTTGCCCAAAACATTGGAGAGCTCCTTTTAATGAGGTGCCTAAGATCTCAGTTAAATGCTATTCCAAAATGGTTGTATTTTTGAACACAGAACAAAACTGTGTAGAAGGGAGACATTTGGGTATATTTTATGTAGTTTTTCCTTAGACTAATGAAGCCACTTGAGACCAATATAGAGGTCTCAACAGTATATATTCCATTATCTCTACAAGGGAGAAAAGTATAGTCTAACTTAGATAGTTTATAGGATGGATTGTTTGTTATGGTTAAAGCTACAGACATGGGTTTGAGATTGAAGTTTGATTTGTTTTGCTTCCAGGTCTGCAGTGTGCCATATATGATAGGGTTGTTATTGATTTATTAATCTTGGTGAGGGCCAGAAGAATTGTGCCAAGGGAAAGGGGGGAGTGGTCTTCTCATTTGATCGCCAATCGTTTGGCGATTCTGAAGTGTAAAACCAAGCTGAACAGATTTTAATTACTGAGGCCCAATAATATAACAGAGAATTTGGGAGGGCTAGTCCCACTTTAAGTTTCAACCTGTTTTTTGTTTATCCTATGGGTTTTCTTCTCCCATAAGAATGGCAGTGTTAAGGAATCCAACACATCCTCCAACCCATACGGCCACATAGGTCGATTGTTGCTACACACAGAATACTTACAACCCACAGACTACTTCACAGGAGTGTTTCATAAAGCCATTGCGCACATGTGCACAGGCAACTCTCAAAACAGTTACTGTTTGGCTACGTTTAAGCTCCAAAACTACTTGGTTAAATTTAGGAAAAGGTTAGGTTAAGGTTAGGGTAAGGTGACGGTAAGGACCTTCATCGTCATGGTCACAATAATAAACATGCAGAAACGAAAATACCTGGAAGTGAACACCAGTCTTGCTTCACTTGGGAACTGAACACACATGAAAGTCCTGTATTTTGTTTCTCCTACGTTTTAACCCTTAACCCGAACCCGCCATTACTCTACAGCGCCACCCCCTGTTTAAGTTTAAGATTCTCTGTTTAAGTGAAGCATTCCTTAATAAAAGTAAATATAGATTAATCAATTACAAATATTATTTGGCAAAATTTGATGTGCTAATTACCTCTCACTCTGAACCCCATCTTTTTTTATTAGATAGATAGATAGATAGATAGATAGATAGATAGATAGATAGATAGATAGATAGATAGATAGATAGATAGATAGATATTAGTATGTTGTCTGTAAGTTGTCTAATTTTAAGTAGGTTCCGGAAAACAACATGTAATTGTTCACTTCTTCAACTAACATGAAATTTGTTGATATCTTAGGTTGTTTTGACGTGTTCTTACTTCGATCTGCAGCAGGGCCTCCTCTCTCTGGCGAAGCACCTCCACGTCCTCCTCACTGATTTCAGACAGGAAGGCCTGAACTTCCCCCTCTGAGCTTCCTGCTTCTCCAAACAGAGGACCCTCCTCACTCTTCTCAGTAAAAGGTGTCTGGGGACTCTGTAAGGTTCACACACACATACACAAACACACACACACATTATGTGGGCTAGCTGTAAGGAACTGAAGAAGTAGTTGGACTAGCACGAAAGCCAGTTCATGCTTCTTATGGTCTGTCTGGTCTGCGCAGCACCAACAGTGATATTAAGTATTTGCGGCATGTACAACTGTGCATGGAGGGTCTGCGTGAGGTCTCAGTGGAGAATTGTGCTCCTCTGGGCTTTTTGTGCCCAGAGGAGCACAGGCAGCCTCTGTGACACTGTCCACAGTGTCACAGAGGCTCCCTTGCAATGATTGGCTGGATCATTGCTATAACAGAAATGCCAGAAGTGAACAGTACTTCATCGCTATAGCAACCACTCAGACTCCATTCTCTCAAGGCGCTTTGACCGCAGGAACCATGAATTGACAGATGTCCGCAGAGACCATGCATGCTGTCTGCGGCATAAACACCGTCAACACTGAGAATGAATTAAAGTATCAACTGGCTTTAAGTGGTAGTATTTGCAGAAGAGGCAGTAAAGGTAGTGTTTGTAGCAGTAGCAACAGTAGCAGCAGCAGCAGCAGTAGCAGTAGCAGTAGCAGTAGCAGTAGCAGTAGTAGTAGTAGTAGCAGTAGCAGTAGTAGTAGTAGTAGTAGCAGTAGTAACAGCAGTAAAAACAAAAAGCATCAATGGATTTAGATGAGTCACAGGTGGTTGATGTATTAAGAGTAGGCCCTACCATTAATAGTAGGAGTAATTGGATCGCATTTACGTTACATCTTTGCAGTCAGATTACTAAGAGATCATATTTAGTTTATTAATTTATAATCAGATTTCACTTTCTATGCTTTCTGAATTTTGTAAATAAGAATGTAAATAAGGATAAGGTAAATGGGAATTAATTTCACCAACAGTTTTGTCCTATTTATTCCTATTGTTATGTTTTATTTGTTATTTTGCAAACTATGTAACTTCTCTTTTATTCTTAATCCCAGAAGATTTTATGGTTGTTATTATTATGTAGACATATTAACATGCAGTTTCAACTCGGTAGAAATGTATGGATGAAAATGTAGAAGCAGGGTTTTTAAGAAGGTGTAAAATAACAGCAGAACTTATTGAAACAGAAAGGTAATGGGAGAAACAGATTTATTAAAAATGATTAAAAAAAAAAATCAATGTGTGTGCAATATATAGCTATGTAAGGAAAAAAAGAGTGTGATAAATTAAAGTTATATAATTAAAGTTGAAAGTACTGACATTAACAGGTCAATATGAGGTCAGTTAAGTCTCAATAATCACAAATGACAAAAACTCACAAATGTATGTCATGATTTCTAAACACAGAAGTGTGATCACAAATATTTTTCTTATGCACACACAAATAAACAAAAAATATTCACAAATGTATGTCATGATTTATAAACACAGATATGCATGAATCGACCATGTAGTCTAATGATGCTACCGCTTAGCTGTAGTGTCACAGTTCTGTTCTGGCACCGAAAACAAAACGTAACAGATCAGTCTGACAGGGCACTCGGCGGAAAACACACGTTTACATATTAAGACATTTTAGCTCATTAGATTCCGGTGACTTGCTGCTCGTAATCTGATATGGGATAAAGCAGAGACAGACACCTGAATTTAATGTGAAAATTGGCCTATTTACTGCCACAGGCTATAGTGGGAATTTGTTTTCATGTTATTACACATTGTTTTGTGTCAATTCTATGAAAATGTAGCTTGAACATCAAATTCAGTTTTCCAGCGAGGAATTATTTACAATTATTTACACAGTGTATTATGTGTATTTCAAGTACATGTCTTAATTAAAATAAATAAATAAATAAATAACTATAACCGCTGAAGACATGTATCCTTCTGTCTACTTAAGTGACCTTCAGCAGTGCATGGATCACTGCTCTAGATGGAAGGACGATCTAAAATTTCCAAGACGTGGATTTCAAATACACATGATACATTGTGCAAATAAGACAGCTTTGGAGTTGCTGCAAGGTTTATTTTTTTCTTTTTGACAGAGCTAGGCTAATGACTCCTATAGACTTCAAGTCTTTATGCTAAGCTAACACGAAATGCTACCCATAGGAACCCGAACCAGTGGATGTACAGAGGTGAAAACAGTATTGAACATCTTGTGTCAGTCTGGGTAAGTCAGAAAAAGGGCATTTTTCCCAAAACGCTGGAGTATTCCATTATCACAGACTGAAATATCTTGTAATATCAGGGTCCCTAGAGCAAAATCACTTCAAATGGGGGTCCATGGTTTAAGGAAAGTCAACTCGGTGGTCTGGAACGCTGAAAAAGTTTGAAAACCCCTGTTCTAGAGCAGAGAAATGTAAGGACAGGCCAGGCAATGTGCCACTATTTGCTTGGGCCTAGGGCTGTTGGGTCCATGACACACTGTACAGTCTGCACATACATGTATACATACGTTACATGTGTAAACACATGAGAAGGAGAAGGAGAAGAGAAAGAGCTGGAGAGGCTTGGCTGACACTTTTGCATTGCTAATGCATTCCACCTTTCTGCGGCTGGCTGCACAGATAATTTATGGTAGAGGACTGGTGCGGGTCAGAGCACAGGGACCAACCCAGGCTGAGTCACTCTGCTCCGTCTACTGGCCACAATCTGACTCATCACTCCTTAGCAAACTCTTCAACATCATGCTCGCTCCTCCACATACATCTGCACCACAAATCTACTGAATATATTACTGTTTAACACAGATGATAAAGACTCCCAAGACTATTGTTCTGACACCTCATGCACGCAAGTTCAGATGTCACAAAAAAAGTTTATGTACTTTCTTCAGTTTCCTTGTAAAGAGCAGTCAGCTCTATGGACGTGTGGGTGGAAAACTGTCACTGACAAAGGGCAGCATTGATCTGCAAATGTTTATTATAAGTTTGGCACTAATGGAACCTCAAGGCACCTATTGTCTATTCCTATCCACACCACATATCCATAAATACCCTGTGCTTCCACTTAATCTACAGCAGAGACAATGCATATTCACTATGGTCACACTAGTCTATTCATGCAACTTGTGACAGAAATCTGTAGGCAAGCGCTTCTGTAGGAAGGTCTATGAAACTGTTGGCTCTTTGGATGAGGGATAGTCACAGGAAATAGTAGCACAAAAACTTCAAAGGCAACTCTTCTTCCACAAATAGTTAAAAAGCCCTTATTGAAATGGCTATATCATGGTAAAAAATATATAAAAAAGCCAATATGTTTCAGCCATAGACCATCATCGGGGCTCGCAGGATAATATATTATAGTAATATAATAATAATAATATCACACCATTTCAAATATTATTTACTGAACACATGCAGTCAGTTTTTCCATTTTTGTTAATATACCACAGGTATGGACATTCTTTTTCTGTTTAGGGAACATAGGATTGAGGGAACACAGGGCAGTTTTCATTTTGAAAAAATTACATTGATGGATTTTTTTTCCAGTTAACAAAATATAAAAAATATAACTACTTCCTAGACTACTACTACTGTTATAATAATCTTACTACTACTACTTAACCTTTTCCTAACCTTAACCAAGTGGTTTTGGTGCCTAAACATAACCAAACAGTGAGCGTTTTGTCTTTTGTCTGCGAGTGATGTCACAGTGACAAGTAGAATGGAAGACCCAGAGCGTCAGGGTTGGAACAGCCCTGCACAGTTAAAACTGATGCTACAGGGGTGCCTAGAGCTTCATAATGTCAAACCACTGATGAGGCTGCAGTTTTTGATGAGTTGGGAATAAGAATGCTAAAAACCAAAGGATAATTACCGGTGTGCATGTATCATCCATGTTTGCTGTGAATGTGCCCTTTTTTCAATAAAATCACTAATCAGTGAACTTACAACTCACATTTGAAGGTAATCAAAGTTACATAAGCTGTTCTCCAGCTTGCTGTCCCCAGAGCCCTTGTATAAATGACCTTTATTATATTCCTTAGGGATATAAAACCTTAATACATGTGACTCTCAACTGTCCAAAAAAAGAAGATGGCTCTTAAGAGCAAACAGTGCTTCACAGATCACTTAGTATTAAAGTTGAACCTCTAACTGATTTCCTACTGCCATTTGAAGACTGATTAGTGGCTCCATATAGAGAACCAAATGGTTGTTTCACTGTTAAGCATGGTGGCATAGTGGTTTGGAGTGTAGGTGAATTTAGATGAATTTCTCCTTCAGGGATCTGAAGAGGATCACAGCTGGTTGAATATAAATCCAAAAATGATCCTATACAAAGTGCAAATTGTTTTTCCTGGTACTGTAATGCTTCCATACGGAAATAATGTTCATTTCACTTATACCTGTGATGGTTCTTCAGTGGTTCTTAAATAGTACAACATATGGATAAAATAGTTCACTGCTTGAACACCACTTGAACCCATATGTTGAGTGCCTGATGTGCCTTTTTAAATAAAGCTCAATGTATTACAGTGAAGAGCAAAACCAAAAATATAGTTCAGAGATGATAGTTTGTACTCTATAAAGTACCACATGGGGATTGTTCTATATACTGTAGCCCCTGAAAAGAACAGGCTCTTCAAATTTGACTTATAAGACTGATACCAACATTTTTCCAGATACTGATATTGAATTGAAGCTGCTGATATAGTTTGGGACGATATTCAGTATCTTTAAACAATAATCCAAAAATGTTCTCAGTATTCAATGTTTCTCCCAGGATTATGTTTGTATCATGGTGGAAAAACCCCTGAAACTGCATTTAGATCATCATGAGACACTAAAACTCTGCAGTGAAACTCAGGATAAAGATTAAGTACTGTATACATATGTACTCAGTACTTAAGTGGTATCTGATCAAAAATCTAATTAAAGATCAGTAAAGTTAATGGCTTCATTTTGGCAACCAGTGTAGTATTGATCAATGCTACAGTAAATATGTTATCAATCAAACTGAATCATACCCATCATATCAGAGGTGGACAATGCTGACTGGACTAGATACGTTTTTTATATAAAAGGCAATATCAATCTCACATGTTGTCAAACCATTATACAGGTATCTGACAAACACATAACGATACTGAACCATATTATCCTAGTAACATGATTATAGCAGTACTATATCATTACTGATTGAAGTTAATTAACCTGACACAATAACTGTGCAATATACTGTAAATACTTTAAAAGGATCATAAAGATATCAGGATGCAATGGCCTCACTTAGGAGAAAATAATATAATTTATTGGCCACATGTCCTGTCTCTAGATTAGTGTATTCATCTTAGACTTTATCTTAAGTCTGTGATAGGGATCTGTGCACATCTCAGTGTTGTTATTCACAGAGTCTATGAATAATAACTAATAAAAATCAGAAAGAATGCATAAAAAAATCTTCAGCTCCCTCTGAAGTAATGAAAATGTGAAATCATTGGCAATCAAGGATGATAGGTGCACTTTCCCAAGAAACTGTCATTCAATTTTCTCTGACTAATAGCAACTGAACTGAAAATATTGTTGTTTCCAGATGGTCTAAGAACATATTTTATTTGATCCTCAGCTTCACAAAGAAGCTCAAAAAAAGAGTGTTAATATTTTATGCTTCATATACATAAAATTCATTGGACAGCTGAATTGAGGCTGGTTAACACTGTCAAACCATCTCAAGCTGTTTTTTTAAATTTGTCCCACACCCTTAACTCCCAGAGTTGTCGTCAACCACAGCCTCTCTAACTACCTCAGTTCTGATGTTTATATTGAAATAAAGAGGGATTATCCAATAATTTCATTCTGTGAGGCTCAGGGAGGACAGGAAATATGGCAGGAATGGTTCAAATTTCATGTTTTTATAGAGACAGCAGATGGAAAGGGAATACTGTGCAAGCTGGGGTATATTCATTCTCTATACAAACTATTGCAGGTGCAGGAGTACTTTAGTTGTATGGATATCGGTGGTAACCAAGCCAAGAGTGATAGTAGTACTTAGTGAATGTTATGAAATCATGTTATTCAAACTTATAATTATTTTCTACGGTGGCCTTGAAGTGCAAAACACAACGACATTTATCAAAACACAACAACATTTCACAAAACACAACAACATTTATCAAAACACAATGATATTTCACAAAAAACAACATTGCACAAACCGGAAAGGGCATGCCCAACACAGGAAGTAGAAAGCGCGAAATTTAAATGGACTGAAGATGACATTTTCGATCAAAAATCGACTTGATCAGAAGATATTTCGAACAAGAGCATTCATACACGGTCATCCTAGACATGCTCTTGATGTACAACGACATCAAGATGTCCCTTCAAGCACTGAAAATGTGTTTGAAAGATGCAGGGCTGACAAGACAGAGTGGCAGCTCCAAGATGACAGCTTCCCGACGTGCCATTCATTCAGAGCTACGTGGACCTGGTCAGCTCTTTGGATACCGAATGATGTGGTACACTCTGAAACACAAACATGGACTTAAAGTCAAAAGAAACGACGTGATGCGGCTTCTGCGGGAAATGAACCCCCCGGGAACGCTGTCCCCATCTTGTCAGTCTTCAGTCGATTTAAATTTCGCGCTTTCTACTTCCGGTGTTGGGCATACCCTTTCCGGTTTGTGAAATTTTGTGTTTTGTGAAATGTCATTGTGTTTTGTGAAATGTTGCTGTGTTTTGTGAAATGTCTTTGTGTTTTGCACTTCAGGGCCAATTTTCTACTTAAATGTATCTTCTACTTAAGTTTCATAGGCATTATAAGTAATATATGACCTTTATTAACCTGTATGGGTGACCAGGAGGAATTGCAACAGCACTGATTGCTAGAGAACAGGGCCTTTTACCCTGCATAGCTGAAATATGTACCAACATTGGTTGCCCGTTTGTAGCATCATCCTTAGTCTCTCAAGCCGGACATGTTGGCTCTCACAATGTCCAAATGCTTCCACCTAACAGTCTGTTCTTGGAAGTGCTGAATATGAAGCGGATATCCGGTCATTTCCTCACTTCTGTATCCCCTGTGCAGACATGTAAATAACTCCTACTGGAAACCAAATTAGTCAAAGCCTACCCAGCTAGCTGCTCATCAGAAATGGAAATTCGAAAATATATTTTCCATTAAACTTCGCAAAATTCATTCTGTGACAAGCGAAGTTCCTCCTCACTGTGGAGACATCTTTTACATCTTTTTCAGTGGCGTATCATCAGTGCTAGCTGGCTGTCTCGGTTGTTTCCAAGGGGAATACATTTTTGTGAACCCTGTGTCATGACTGGTTGAATACTCTACTGGTACAAAGAGTTTTTCTGGTGGAAGATGACAGCTTCCTCTCCTCAAATTTTAACGGGCTGAATTACAGACTTATCTATGGAGCATTCGAAGATTGTGGAAGAGATAGTCAATAATGTAACTTCAACATACATGCCAATAATGTAACTTATTGAATTGAATTGAATTGAATTGAATTGAATTGAATTGAATTGATAGTCTGACTTGAAAGACTAGGTCATCCTGCATTGTCACGCAGTTGAAAATGCCATGGGTGGGGTGGGCTGGGGTTGGAGGGTGTTTTGAAACTCCAATAAATATATAAAATGTAATACGTGCTACAACAGCTTGCTGATCAGATAATGGATATGGAGAAAAAATACCCGGACTCCCTTATTATCATTCTTGGGGATTTTAACAGCACAAAACTCACCCAGGAGCTACCAAAATATAGGCAGCATATCAAGTGTCCCACCAGAGACACTAAAACATTGGACCACTGCTACACAGTAATAAAGGATGCCTACCGCGCTGTCCCCCACACAGCTTTAGGGCTCTCTGATCACTTTCTGCTTCATCTCATCCCAACCTACAAGCAGAAATTAAAATATTCTAAGCCTGTGGTTAGGACTGTGAAGAAATGGACAAAGGAGTCAAAGGTGGAGTTACAGGCCTACTTCGACTGCACTGACTGGAGTGTTTTTGAAGCTGCAACCACAGACGAACTCACCGACACTGTGACGTTCTATATCAGTTTTTGTGAGGACATGTGTGTACAGACCAAGACATTCTGCACATACAACAACAGCAGACCATGGTTCACTGCCAATCTGAGGAAGCTGCACCAAACCAAGGAGGGGGCCTACAGGAGTGGCCACCGGGCCCTGTTTAGGCAGGCTAGAAACAAACTGACTAAGGAGATCAGAATAGCAAAGAGGAGCTACAGCGAGAGGCTACAAAACAGCCTCTCAACAAATGACTCTGCAGCGGTTTGGAGAGGCCTGCAACACATCACCAACTACTGGGAAAACCCCAGACTGGCAGACGAGCTAAACATCTTCTACTGCCGGTTTGAAAAGGACTCCTTCGCGCTTCACAGCCACACGATGAACCCAACTGCAATACTCTCCCCCCTGCCCCAGCTCTCCCCACCTGCCCTAACGATTCGTGAAGACGACGTGTGTCGGCTCCTTCAGAGACAAAAGACCAGGAAGGCTCCAGGACCTGATGGAGTGTCCCCCTCCTGTCTGAAAGTCTGCACTGAGCAGCTGACGCCC